>CAUYSK010031478.1:0-37663 GCA_963575035.1 Avahi laniger
TACACAAAGAGTGCAATGTGCACCACGCAATGGGATGGACATATTTGAAACCTGGACTGAGGGGGGGAGGGGGGGCAGGGGCAACATTCGTAACCTAAACATTTGTACCCTCATATTATGCTGAAATAAAAAAAAAAAAAAGTCAAAAAAGAAAAAAAAAAGAAAAAAAAATGTTTAATAGGCACTTCGTTAATGAAGGGATGAATAAATTATAAAAGTCCCGTGTGTCCATTCTTGTCATTTTTTTCATGCAGTGTCACTGTGTGGCAGAGACAGCAGTGTTCACCAGACATTCCATGTATTCCTTCTACATTTCCCAGCCTTCCTTGCACTTAGGTTGGGGCCATATAAATAGTTTAGACAATAAACTGTACACATAAATATACATGTCACTTCCAGCCCAGTATCTTGAAGAGCAGTTGTGAATTTTCCATGTTTTCTTTTCCCTTGTTCTGGCTCTTCTCGAAGTCTTGAGCCAGTGATATCACAAGATCGTGGGGCAGAAACCCATGTTGGACAAGCAGTAGGAGGAGGAAGTAAGCCTGTTGTGTTAAGCCACGGAGATTTCAGGATTAATTTGTTACCAGAGCATAATCTAGTCTACCCTGAATAATGTTTTTTGTTACAAGCATATACATTAATCTCTGTCCTATTATATGCATATCTGGTTTTATTGGGCCTTACCCAGTGTGCAGCTCTTTCTCTTCTCCTTACCTTTGCACAATGCCTAGGCTTAGGGAAAACTGCACCACGTGACTGTTGCCAATCAGCCTCTGCCTCAAAACCTCTGTGTATCAGAGTGTGCTTCCCACAGTACATTTATGTTTTCTGTCCCTGCCCAGCATAATGTAAAGGTAGAGTAATTCACTGCCTGTTCCCTACAATCTAAGCGGTAATGGGAACATTTTCCTACATTAAAAAAAAAAATCTTCCATACTCCCTCATACTTGGCTCTGATTTCACAGCAGAATGTCATGTCTCTAACTTTAAATTTTGACTCTTTTTAAAAAGGAAACTTCTCCCAAGAATCATACTATGTTCTACTGCAACTGAAGGCTAAAGGGATCAGAGACTATCTCCACAGTAGGTCTGGAAGTCTCTGAAACACGCAGAATATGTCAAGGATGTGTCTATAACCTCCACTGACCTGCAATTACTAATATTCTGATGCTGATTTTGATACAATTCCATTGTTTCCCACAGGTATTCTATAAAGCGTACTGGCTTTCCTAATTAGGTCCCAAATTTTATTGAACTATTCTTGTATTTTATCATTTCAATACGTACTAATTCTTTCAATTAGGAAAAAAAAAAAAACAGAAAATCTGGCTTCCGGTGTGGTTTAATCCCAGGACAATATGATGTCACCAGGATCTATCTTTTAGCTCAACTTTCTTTAGAAAGACTCCATCCTCAGACAGACTCTCTCTCCTTTTCCTTCTGCCTGCAGTTCCCAGAGCTGCAGCTGGAAACCCTTCCAGTTCCAAATCCAGCAGGGCAGAAAAAAGAGTTGTTTCCCCAGAAGACACAGCCAAAGATTCATGCCATTGTATAGGTTCTGACTGGGTCATGTTCCCATCCCTGAACCAATCCCTGTGGCCAGATGAATACAATGAACTGATTAGCTTCGGCCTTAGTCACCCCCGAGAAGTGGTAAAAAAAGGAGCGGGTGTGAAAGGAAGCAAATGGCCAAACAGTGCAGAAGGGGATAATTTCTAGAGAGAAATTAGGCCACCACAAGGGAGCTTATGATGTTGGCAGCAATAGCAACCTCTGTTCTCTCTATACAGTCTGCCATCTGGGAGACAGAATTTAGAGACAGGTTCTAGTTAGGGAATGAAAGTATTTTATTACACACTACAGGGCAAACCTTGATCATATTCTCTTTCTCCCTCCTCTAACCTTCTCTAAGGTATTCTGTTCTCCCATATGCTGCCCTGTGTTTTAGTTATTTGTAAGCATTTCTCTCCCCTAGATCTAGATCATCAGCTACTTCAAGGCAGGAACTACGGATTCTGTATTGTGCGTTACACGTAGAAGGCATCCCCACTATTCAACAAATAATTATTTGATGATAAAATGAAGGGATAAGAAGTCAAAGGGTCTTATGCACACTATTATCACATCATGGTACTGTAATGCCTGTGCGCATGGGTGTTTGCATGTAAGGAGCTAATACACACACAGTAGGAACCTACTATGTGCCCAAGTACAACAGTAAGCAACAGGGATGTGAAGATTACAAAAATAATTCCCCTGGCCTTCAAAAGCTTATGCTCTAGTGAAGAAAGCAGACACTTACCAAATAGAGTGTCATTAATGCTACAAAGAATCATTGTGTGGTATTAAGGGAGAATGCATGTGAGTAATAGATGTTGATTTTTATTATTATTGTTTTAATTGACTGCAGATCAATTCCAGATTGGTTACCTCTGGGACTACCAGTTTTTCTGGAGGTCTGTTAAACTTGGAATTTCTTAGGTGACTAATATTGGATTCCCAAATAAAAGCTTGAGATCTAAGAAATTACATCATATATTTGTGATAAGAAAAGACTAATTTGGTTTTCTTCTCCTCTCTCCTTTCTCTCTACCTCTCTCTTAGCCTGAAGTTGTGGATCAAATACAAAACTTAAGGGAGTTATGGATGGATAATAATGCATTACAAGTACTACCTGGGGTATGTAAGTTTTTATTATACCATGTTGTTTAACATTTATGTCATACATTGGTTGTATCTTCATCTTAATTCTCAGTGTTTGCATTTGAAAGTAAAATAATACTTCTTAGGAGTGTTCAGTCACCAACAGTTTCAACTAACTCATTTTTGAGTATTTCATATATCTTTTGTGAGTGTTACAGGTATGCAAAATGTGTGAAAGATTTTTCTTGTTCTCTTTGGAGCATATTTGTCATCTCTTCCACACTTACCATTTTTCTAAAGCTGCAAAATTTATAACTATATCATTGAAAGGCAAAATACTACATATAATACCAAGTTTTATTTTTATAAAATTAACCTAATTCTTGTAGATAACTGGACAATGATTTCTGCTTCTATTGTTAGAGCTCTTCCACGAAATAAAAGTCTCTCTCAATTGAGACAATTTTCCAACAGAATCCATTTGAATTATTGAAAATGGCAAGAATCACACTGTATTAAACACAGAAAGTTAAATGAGAGTCAGTTTTTTTCCTCAATTAAACAGCAGTCCAGTAATATCTCCTGAGTAGTAGGTTTACCAGTTAACTCATTGAGTGCAAGGATTCCTGATTCCTGTTTTTTTCCATCTAGAGAAAGAATGGCTTGCCATAAAACACTACGCCTTGCCACTTGCATGCATGTGCGTGGACACACACACACACACACACACACATAGAGCAAACACAGTCTCTCAGTTGTTTTGGATAACTCCAAACTCCTGGCATTGGACAAAGTAGCCAGAACAAATGGATATGCAATAAATCTTCAGCCAACACAGAGATTTAAAGCTAATTTTATTTCTCTTCTGAATTCACATTAAAAACTACTTAAAATGATTGCAAAAGCAACAAGAAGCTTATTCTTTCTGTAAACAAGCATAAAACCACATAAAGGAGAAAATTTGAAAAAAGATTAGGGAAAAAATACTTTCTTCTCTTATCAAAAGGATACACTTCTACTATCATCATAGACACAAAACAAAAAAGAATATACATCTTCTGTTTATAGATTTATTCAAAAATCATGTACCAATATACTTCTATGAATCAGAAACTATGCTAATGTCAGGTTTATAAAAATAATATATTCAATGACCTTGAATATATTTATTTGAGGAGCTCACATGTAGCAGGAAACACAGATCTGGATTCTACTACACTCAGTAGAGCCTGATTTGTGCCATATCGAGGTATGTATAAATCCTAGGGCAACACATCCATTCCCTGTGCAGAGATTAAGAAATCAGAATGTATGTCTAGTTGGAAGTTTATACCTGCTTCTTCAATATATTTATTTATTAAAAACACTTACATGCATTTACCATGATCTGGGCACTCTCTAGATGTTTTACAAATATTGATTCATTGAATCCCGATAACAACTCTATGAAATAAGTTCTATTACCATTCCCATTTTATAGATGATAAAACTGAAATACAGAAGAAGTAACTTAGCCCAAGGTCATGCAACCGGTAAATAAATGATGAAGCTATAATTCAAACCAGCTACAGAGGCTACTGTTCATTGTGGTGCCCCAAGATGCTCTCTATAGAACCAACAGAAGGTACAAATGAGAATTAGGTTCATCTTGCTTTTCATAAGAGTTACGTTCCCAAAATCTAACTGTGCAGATCAACTTACATGCCAAACTTTTTAATAAGCTTATTATTTAAATTGAAAGGTAGTGATGAAATCTTTTGTAAAACATATAATGCTGCCTAACTTGTCTGTTTTGAAAGTAGATTTTTCACATGGACTGCTACAGATTCCTTACTTTATTTAGTACACTTGAATTTGGCATTTTGCTGTCCGCTATGTGAGAATACTCCACACCTCCCTGCCAAAAATAGGCATGGCTGTCTGAGTATCGGTGCAGGCAAGTAGTTGTTTTTCAATTACCCAAAAACAGTCAACTCTGACAGGCTCATCCCAAGTGCAGTCTGCAGCACATGTCTGTCAGTTCCACAGAATGATTAATCCTAAATATTTAACGTCATAAGCCACAGAAAAAAAGCAAGTTCACTTTTTTCTTAGTTCATGTATCATAATAAAGTTAATATACCTTTTAAATACCTTTGGAGGCCTGGGCTATTATTTTCCACTCTGTTTTTCATAAATCAGAGAAGCAAATAAATAATGATAAAATATTTAGCCTTCTGCATAGCTCTATTCTGTGACCATCAAGGTTAATCACCCAAAATATGAATAAAATGCATTGAATATGTGTTTATTTTTAAAACAACTCCAACGTCTTCTTTTACTTGTGGTTTCCACTCTTTTCATTCGCTGTTCGCTCCTCACCTGCAGACCCCTGTACATCCAGAGGGATGTCGGAGCAACATTTGCTAACCTCGAAGATTCTGCAACATTATGTCTCTAAGGCCCTTTACCACCCCAGGCTATTTTTGCTAAGGTGTTTGAAACTGAAGTTTGAGAAAGACTCAAAAATAAACACCAAAGTGTTATTTTGCTTCCAAAAAGAATGTTTAGTAACTGCACACCAAAATACTGAGTTGTGCTGGAGATAGCAATGAAGGAAGCTTCAAGGCCAAAAAAAGTTTTCTCATGACAAAGGAATAAAAAAAGAAACACACACACATAAACACATATATCACCTTTTATTGCTCACTGGAAGAGTGAGCTTAGGCAACATAATAGTTCCTTGGGGTGGAAAGCTATAAGTAAAGTAATGGTATTTTTCCAAGTGACACATTTCTAAGAATGGTGAGAAACTCAGCCCTCGCTCACCCAAAATACTCTGATTCCTGTACGCTGATGAAGCTGAGCAAACATTCAGCCACTCTGAGACTGTGCTCACACTCTGCACCCATACAGAGAGCTAAGGGAGCAGAGCCAGAGATGTGCACTGGGTTAGTTAGGGACATGGAGTTCAGGAACTGCCCGTATAATATTTAAGTGAGCTTTGTAGTCTGCAGTCTTATAAAAGTGAGTTTGAATTTCAGCTCCTCCCCATACCAATGTGGTAACCTTGGACTGATACTTGTAGTAGATGCTCTCACACATTTACCTCTAGGAATGAAGAACTTACTCTATTCCTCCAGCTTCACCCTCTTCAGCATTGCCTCACCTGAAGAGAACCTCCTCACCTAGGGTCACTCCCCCATTCCAAGAGGCCTCCATACAATGATCCACCAGTGCAGGGATACATAAAGGCCCAGAGTGTTGGCCTCTACTCAAAACAACTGCAGGGCAAGTCCAATTTCAGTGCTCTTTAAAGGGTCATCTGAGGACTTTCTCAAGATTTCATCACAGTCTGACTTCTTTGCCTCTTCCTTCCCTACATCTTTATGTCCACTGCTGTTGATCTGAAAAGCATTCTCTCATAAACTCCTATCTTTGCCTCTCCTTCCCAGGGGACCCAAGGCGTGACATTACTTAACCTCTAAGCTTTAACATGTGTTAAAATGCAGATTCTGATTCAGTAGGTCTGGGGTGAGTCTGAGATTCTTTATTTCTGACAAACTCCCATGTGGTGTCAATGCTGCTAGTCTGTGAACATGCATTGAGTAGCAAGAATATGAAGTATTAAATCAAATATTATATTAGCCAGGAGGGGTGGCACACACCTGCAGTCCCAGCTACTCAGGAGGATGAGGCAGGAGGATCGCTTGAGCCCAGCAGTTCAAGGCTGCAGTGAGCCATGATGACATCACTGCACTCTAGCCTGGATGACAGAACAAGACCCTGTCTCAAAAAAAGAAAAAATAAATAAATAAAATAATATATATAAAGTACTTAGCACAGTGCCAAGTGTGTGCTTTTGTGTGTGTAATACATGTGTTTATTACATATTTGTTTATTTATACTCTGTCAAATAAGAAGAGACAATATACTAAAATGGTAAAATGTACACAGGTAGACTGGATAAATGGATGAACCATTGAGCAAACAAAATGTGTGGAACATTTATTTACAAAACATGTCCTAAAGAAAAGGAAAATGAAAATTTCCATCCTGCCCTAACTCCTATAGTCTGTGTTCCACCCATGTGATCACTGTTCCCTCTTTGTCCAAGGTGTGGGTTGACTCCTCCTCTGTCCTCAGCAATCAGTTGCTAATCCAATCATTCCACTTCTGAATTTCTCTCGAGTCTATCCCCTCCTCATCTTCACTGCTGCTGCCTTAACTATTAAACAATTAAAATACTTCTAACTGGATCTCCCTGACTCCAGCCTTTGAAAGTCATTTCTTCTAAGCACAAATCTGAGCATGTCATTCCCCATCTTACAAGCCTGGTAGCTTTCCTTGCCTATAAAAGTTCATTATCTCCTCACATCTAAGGCCTTTTAACAGCTGGCTTCTTCCTATAATCCCAACTTCACCACTATATTCAGTCACCTGGAATTTCTCACTCTTCCTCAAATGCCATGCTTTTTCACACTTCTCTGTGAATGCATGTGCTGTTCTTTCTTTCAGGTACATGTTCTCCTTTCTTAAAAATCACTGTCTTACAGACAATTTGCACGCCTTTCCTTTTCTTCTGTGGCATTCCCTACATACTTTTTTATTGCACATATCACAGGATAGTATAATTATTTGTTCAGCTGAAAGTTTCCTTCACTACTACTATGAACTCCTTAAGGACAAGAACTGTCTTCATCATGGCAAGTCTCTCCCCATACCTAGCTGTCTTATTCATGATTGTCCGTCAATCTATAGCATAGGTACTGGTTTATTGTACAACGCCAAAAAGGACTATTGCCTGAACAAAACATTGAATCTGAGTAGTAGGATAAAGTCAAAATCAGAATTTAAACCTTTCTTATCCATTTGAAATTTTAAGGATCAACATGTCAACATCAATTGTTTCAGTGCCAACTTCAAGATTATTGTTGTGTTTTTCGATTGCTGCATTGAGATATAATTCCCATATCGTATACAATTCAGTGTTTTTTTAGAGTACTCAAATAGTTGTGCAGCCATCCCCACTATCTAATTTTGGAACTCTTTCATCAGCGCTAAAAGAATCTGTGAGCCCATTAGCAGTCACTCCCACGCCCCCTCCACCTACTTCCTAGCAGCCCTGCTCTACTTTCTGTCTCTTGGATTTGCATATTCTGGACATTTCGTATAAACGCAATCATACAATATGTGGTCTTTTGTGACTGGTATTTTTCACTTTGCATATGTTTTTAAGGCTTGTCCACTTTATATCATGTGTCAATATTTTATTCCTTTTTATTGCCAAATAACACTCCATTATATGTATATACCACATTTTGTTTATCCATTCATCAACTGATGAAAATGTGGGTTGTTAGCACTTTTTGGCTATTGTGAATAATTCAACTGTGGCCTTTCGTGTAAGTTTTTGTGTATACGTATGTTTTTATTCCCAGGTATATACCTAGGGATTGTTCGATCATATGGAAACTCTATGTTTAACATTTTGAGAAACTGCCAAATCTGTTTACAAAGCAGCTGCATCATTTTACATTTCTACTAGCCACGTTTGAAGATTTGACAATATCTCCATGTTCTTGCCAACACTTGTTATTGTTGTGGTTTCTTTTAAAATGAATTTTACAATGTTGTAGTTTTTACAACTTTAAAATATCCCATGAAAGTTTCTCAACTAACCCTGAGTTTATGCAATGTCATCAAGTCTATAGGGAAGTTAAAGATGTTGGTATACCTGGATATGTCAAAGAACAGAATAGAAACGGTCGACATGGATATTTCTGGATGTGAAGCCCTCGAGGACCTCTTGCTATCATCCAATATGTTGCAACAGTTACCTGACTCAATCGGTGAGAATATAATATTTTGTCGTGAATATTTGTGTCAAATATACCATTTTCTTTTTTGTCAGTATAGTTTGTCTACAGATATAGGTAATATACTGTTAGTCTAATACTAATAAATTAGCAAATTCACTCTGCAAATCATAAAATAGTATTTTACAAATATTCTAAAATGAAATATTAACTTTAGCTATCAAATTCAAGAAGGCTCTTCTATTAAGATGATACTACTAAATTAATATATTTTAAAAATCACTAGATCTTTTACGTTGTGAAAGTCATTATAAGGAATATATATCTTAGATTTATAATTATTTGATAACTATGTACATCTCCTTATTCATGATAGAATTACAGTAGTTCTATCCACAGGATGTTGCTATGTTCTATTTTTAATATTGTTGTAACATTGCTATATTAATACTATAGAAATAACATATGAAAATATGTAAATATAAAATGTTTTCTTAGTTCTATTATTTTTAAAAAGACACTTTGTCTTTATCATATTGTTAAGATTCATGAGGGCAGATAATTTATCTGTTAGTATATAGTAAGCCCTCAATCTATTTTTGTTTATAAATTTTTATATAAATAAGAAATATAGATTTTAACCTCTTTGAAACAAGTATGTTACATGTTCTGGAATTTAATGTTTCTAAAAATTGTCACAACCCAGGTAGCCCAGTTGAAGACAAGGTAGTCTCTCAAATTTTTCTTCACTATTTTATTATTTTCATTTTGCCATTGTTTAAGGATGATAAAGAGCATTAGTTTTAGCAAAATCAAAGTCTACCTTTCCTTTCTTTCTAGATTTTCTGACTTTTTGATTTATACAATCACATATTTTATAATGGTATTTTTGCAACTTACTCAATCATGGGTCCTAACTGAGAGCTTTATCAAACACTTCCACATTTCCAGGCTTTGTCTTTGAAAATTCTGATTCAGAAAGTGTGGCAAGCACTCTGATCTGTATTTTTATTACACATTCTAGATGAAACTTGTAATCAGATAAGTTTAGGAAATACTGGTTTATGTTGTAACGGATAAGGAAGTACAATAGTTAAAAAGAACATTCACTGGTCAAGATCACTGATCAAGAGTGACTTAATACATAGCCTCACTCCCCTACTCAGCCACCATTCCATACCGTTTCAAATACATGATCAGGATAGAAAAACCACATATATTCAAAGAACGTATTTTTCTTCGTTGCTGCCTCCTCAGTGCCTTGGCATATGGTAGGTGCTTCTTGAATACTTAATAAATAAGAGAATTTTAGCCATGCTTAAGAAGAATGAGCATCTATTCCTGAAGCTGAGACAGAATTGAAGTACAGCAATGACTCCAGGCCTGTTGGGCTCTGGACCACAACAGAAGTTCCTGTAGTGAAATAAAAAATAGAAGTGCCTTAAGCATAACAGGGGAATCAGAGCTTACGAAAGATTAAGGAAGGGATCCCTTTTCTGTGCGAGAGACTGGAAAAACTTACAACTAGTATGTGGAGCTATAGAGAAAAGAGAGAACAGAAAGGTTGAAACTGCTGAAAATTATGGCAAGTCACAAGCTGGCTTGGACTGGATCTGCAATATCCACATAGGATGAGAATACCGTGTTGCTAACATAAGACCTGGTTCTGAACTCTAGAAACCTGGGGATCAGGTAGAGGTAACCAGAAGACATCCAGACAGGGAGTGGGGAGCATAGTGAAGGAGAAAACACTCACTCTCACAAATGAGCTTGGAAGCAAATATTCCAAAGGAAAACAAATGTTATGAAAATCAATAATTCAACCAAATGGGAGAATTTACCCCAAGGGAAACAGAAGTTATTAAGCAATGTAAAAATGATTTTATTAATAAATATGTATAGATTCTCAAATATTTGAAAGGAAAAATGACATTTGTAAAAATAATAAGACCTTATAAAACAAGAACTATGTCTAAGAATAGATGGTTATGAAAAAGGACCAATTAAAAATCTCGGAAATGAAAAGAGAGATGTTAGTCAAAGGGTACAATGTTACAGTTAGACAGGAGGAATAAATGATAAGTATTTAAGGTGATGGATATGTTAATTAGCTTGATTCAATCATTCTACACTGTATACATAGATCATTGTATCATTGTGTATCCCATAAACATACATGATTAAAAAGTGTCGGCCGGGCACAGTGGCTCACGCCTGTAATCCTAGCACTCTGGGAGGCCGAGGCGGGCGGATTGTTTGAGCTCAGGAGTTCGAGACCAGCCTGAGCAAGAGCGAGACTCTGTCTCTAGCAAAATAGAAAGAAATTAATTGGACAGCTAAAAATACATAGAAAAAATTAGCGGGCATGGTGGCGCATGCCTGTAGTCCCAGCTATTTGGGAGGCTGAGGCAGCAGGATTGCTTGAGCCCAGGAGTGTGAGGTTGCTGTGAGCTAGGTGACACCACGGCATTCACTTTAGCCAGGGCAACAAATTGAGATTATGTCTCAAAAAAAAAAAAAAAAAGTGTCAAAAATTTTTAAAAAATTGAAAAAAATAAATCCTGGAATTGAAAATACTACATAGGGAAATAAAAAATGCAACAGCTATGATAAAGAGAGGACGATATAGCCAGGTTCAGAATTAGTAAATTAGCAGATAATACTGAGGAACAGAACAGGCACATAGAGACTTTTTTCAACGGAAAATATTAAAAATCAGTAAAGAGACATGGAGAATAGAATGGAAATTGTACTCTAAAAATAAAAAAGTTTTAAAAAATTGTATTCTCTAGAAATTCAGGAAAGAATGAATGTCAGAGAAACTATTGAAAGAAAAAATATTTGAGAGTATTTTTTTCAGCACTAAAGATACTAGTAATTTCTCATAGTAAATGCACACAGATAATGCTAAAAGGGATATATATAATAAATTCATTGTGGCTTATTATTGTGAAACTGCAAGGATAAAAGAAAAAAAATCTTAAAAACTTCCATAGGACAAAAAGAGCTCATATACAAAATATAATTAGAGAGGTCATAATTCTCATCAGTAAAAATAGCTTCTAGACAGTGGATTAATATCTTCAAGTACTGAAGAATAACCAGCAGACTGGATTTCTATACCCAGCTCAACAGTCAATCATGAGTGAGGACCCTTAATAAAAGAACTGATTTGGTAAATTAAGTTGTTATATCTAAATAGCTAGTGACTATAAAAGAAGAATCTTTTATATTTAAAATATGGAAATAGGCCAGGCATGGTGGCTCACGCCTGTAATCCTAGCACTCTGGGAGGTCCAGGAGCGTGGATCGTTTGAGCTCATGAATTCGAGACCAGCCTGAGCAAGAGCAAGACCCCGTCTCTACTAAAAATAGAAAGAAATTGGCTGGACAACTAAAAATATTTAGAAAAAATTAGCGGGCATGATGGCGCATGCCTGTAGTCCCAGCTACTTGGGAGGCTGAGGCAAAAGGATCGCTGGAGTCCAGGAGTTTGAGGTTGCTGTGAGCTAGGCTGAAGTCATGGCACTCTAGCTAGGGCAACAGAGTGAAACTCTGTCTCAAAAAAAAATAATAAAAAAAATAAAATAAAATATGGAAACAAAAAACATGGAAGAGCATTGTTAGAAAGGGTTAAGGAGTGCTAAGGATATTATCTTGTTCAGGAAGAGGCTAGACATACTGAATAACTTTAGAGTTCGTAGAAAATATTGGCTTAAATATTTGCTACATGTTAAAAATTTAAATGTATTAATATCTACTTAATAGAAATAGGATTTATAATTTCCAAACAAGCAGAGGAGGAAGAGAGGTATGAAAGAAAATATTTATATAGCAGAAGAAAGAAAAATAAAATTTTAAAAATCATAGAAATAGAAAACATAAAATAAGATGGTAAAAATAAATTCGAATCATTTGTCATAAATCACAACAAATATAATGGATTTAATAGATTAAACTTATTTTATTAAAAGATCCAGAGTTTCAAGTTCATTTATATTCCAGTTATGAGACACATTTAAAACAAAACACAGGACCAGGTATGGTGGCTCACGCCTGTAATCTTAGCACTCTGGGAGGCTAAGGCGGGTGGATCGTTTGAGCTCAGGAGTTCAAGACCAGCCTGAGCAAGAGTGAGACCCCATCTCTACTAAAAATACAAAGAAATTATCTGGACAACTAAAAATATATAGAAAAAATTAGCCGAGCATGGTGGCGTGTGCCTGTAGTCCAAGCTACTTGGAAGGCTGAGACAGAAGGATCACTTGAGCCCAGGAGTTTGAAGTTGCCGTGAGCTAGGCTGACACCACAGCACTCTAGCCCGGGTAACAGAGCGAGGCTCTGTCTCAAAAAAAAAAAAAAAAAAAAAACACACACACAAAAAAAATGTGATTTTCAAAAGGTGGTAGAAAATAATTATTTGTTTAAAATATCTTCCTTTAAGAAAGCAAGCTAGGAAATTAGCCTCCTGGTCTGAGGAAAGCAGCATGTCTAGGTAACAGAATATCATGCTAGATACTGGACTGGCATAAAACAGATTTGGACAGGCGGGTGGTATTATATATTTTAGAACTTCAGTTAGGATCTGAATGGTTCTCAAATGAAGAAAGTAACTGTTACAGTAGCTTACTCTTCAAACTATCTTTGGGCCTTATTGACCTTTCAGGGGAAATTGTATTTATACATCTGCAGAGTTGCCACAGTCACTGATTATAGATGTAGAATGACTGACTTTCTTCTGAGAATGCCCTTCTTGATCAAGAGAAGGGTCTGGGTTAGGAGACTAAGTGCTGTGTTCTGATGCCCTAGAGTAATTCATTGATACTAAGTGGATGGCAAATTGCATCATGTTTTCCTTACTATCTATTCGACCATTAACACTTAAAAGAATAAAAGATAAGAATCAGCAACTAAAATAAAATCTTTACTTCCATCACATCTATCTGAGTTCCTCTGAAGCAGTGGGGTATTTGAATGGAGTGGTACACTCAACAACAAATCCTGTGTGCTGAATCACTTTCCTTGTGCCGGTTCCAGGGAAATTGAAGGGAACTCTTTTCCTCCTCTAGATAGAGAGTTTTAATAATCACCTTCTTTGGATAGCAAAGAAACTCAATAAAGGAAAACATAATTTTTTACTTTCCAAAATAATTTATCTTATTCACTTACTGGTTAAGGGCACAGGTTTTATAGTTAGATTACCTCAGTTCAGATTCTGACTTTTCTACCTTACTAGCTGTGTGATCTTAGACAAGTTACTTAATCGCTCTGTGTCTCAGTTTCATCATCTATAAAGTGAGAGTAGTAATAGTACTTGCATCATGAGATTACGCTGAGGAACAAATGAATTAATATACGTGAAATTGCTTAAAATCCTACCTGACACAGAATAAGCAACTATTATAATAATAAAATAATTATTATAATCTTAGATTTGATGAGGACACATCTATTTGCTTTCAAAGTTCTATTACATATGTTTAAATGCCATGTGAATATTAGCTATTTCAATAACAAATTGTATAATGTTTAATACATTGATGCTAATTATATATTTATATATATAGTTAAAATTGTAGTAAAAAGCCTTCTTTTTCTCCAGTACTTCTTAGTTGAAAGTACAGGATAAAGAGGTGGAGAATTGGAAAAGGGCACAAGAAGAAAGAAAGAATAGGATGAGATACCTTTGATTTCTGTAGAGTAGAAGGGAGTCCAAGCAGATATGGTACCGAAATGCGATAAAGCAATTATCTGCCAGAGGAAGACATGAGAAATGAGGATTAGGCTGGTGTCCCAATTCCACGTCGGGAACAGTGATATTCTACAGAGCTCCAGAATTGCTCAGAGTTTCCCCTTGGATAAAATCTGAGCAGCAAAGTCACAAGTGAATGAGGTTCCTTTAAACACACAGACATGTTGCTGAGCAGGGAGGCCTAACCTTCAAAGCCATCAAAAAGAGCCACTTGATAGAACTTCTCAGAGCCACTACTCCGATCTTCAGGAAAACCTGTCGCATCAACATTCGGCCTTAGTCCCCAACTTGCTTCAAGGTTTTCACCGTATCACTTCAGAGCTGGGGACCGATTCCCTGAGAGAGTGCTTTGCACACTGGCTCCAAGGTGTGTGCTCAGCCACCTGTAAGCCAGCCCCAAACACCTTGTTACCCAGTCAAGTGGTGTCGAAGCTGTCAACCCTCTTCCAGCAACACCAGTGGGCAGCGCCACTAGTCTGATCAGACTACCAAGTCAAAAAATTTAGCTGCAATTCACAGGACTCTGTTTTCTTGCCATATCTGAAAAACAAGCTCAAGTGTTCTTTTATATTTCCAAGGGTTGATATTTTAATATACACACTAGAGAAACTAAAATGATTCAATCACCTTTTGAATACAGATGAATACGGCAGTGGGTGTTCTGACTTCGGATATAACTTGCCCCAGTGTGAATTGTTCTCTTTGTCTGGTGCTGTTGTTTTGAAGCTGATGTATTAAGCTCCCAGTGTTGTAGGTATTTTCTCATAGCAGCCTGATAGTGGTAACATTTCTCTCCACTGGAGTAGAATCTTGAATGCTTCTGAAGAATACATAACTGAGCATGCTGAAATTTAAAGTACAGCAACAGCTTTATTTCAGACTTTTTGTGACTTACCCTGTGCTTTTAAGGAACCCTCAAAATACATGAGAAGGGATGGGCCTGATCTATAGCAGTGCTTCCCAAAGCATGTTCGCAAAACACTAGCTTTGTGGCATATTGTACATACACACACGTGCACACAAATTCCATAATAACTTCAGAGAGTTACATTGTTACTTTAGTATATTAAAAGTTTCTAGAAAAACTTTATTAAATACCTGGTCAGAGGAGCACATCTGTATCAGAAGATGTCAGGCTCAGAGGAGCTTCCTAAAGGCAAGCACCAGATGCATTCACGCAGAAAACGAACCATGTTCACTGAGAAGCAACTGGAAGCTTTGAACATCTTGTTCAATAAGAATCCATACCCAAACCCCAGCCTTCAGAAACAGATGGCCTCAAAAATTGACATACATCTGACAGTACTGCAGGTTTGGTTCAAGAACCACAGAGCAAGCCTCAAGAAAGCAAAATGCAAGAATGTTCCACAAAAACAAGAAGCTCAGCAGCAGATACCAGAGAGTGGAGTCAAGACCAGTCCCTGCCGCAGAAATATGGACACACAAGCCAGATCCCCTAACAACGCCTATCCTGTAGCCCCCATTTATGCAGCTCACCAAGCCCCCTCATACCTACTCAGCTCATACTCCAATGTTAAGGTCACTACAGATGTCTTTCTTGGCCACAGAATAGTCCATTTTGGCTGCTGCCAAGATTCTAGCATTTACTGTCTCTATCCCATTTTGGCATCCCAGGTTGGTTCTCCATGCTTCAGGTTCTAATGCTTTCGGCTATTCACTTATACAAAGTAGGAAGAGACACTAGATGTGAAAGGGCCCGTATAATGATTCACATTCAAGAGAATACTAGAGGTAGACAGACACAACAATATGGATTGATTTCAGAAACATTATGTGGCACAAAAGAAAGACACAAAGGCTACGTACTGTGTTAATTCCATTTATATGAATTCCTATAGCAGGAAAAACTCATCTTTCGTGGCAAAAAGATTAGTGGCTGCCCATGTGCAAAGAATTAAATAAAGGCACAAAACAAATTTATTGGGGTGATGGAAATGTTTCATGTCTTAATTAGGGTGGGAGTTACCTTGGGGAACAAATTCATCAAAACACTGAGAACTGTACATCTAAAACTTGTGCATTTTATTTTACCTAAATTTAAGCTCAATAAAAAATATATAATGAGAAAAAACTGTATTAAAGGAAGCTGTTTAATTTTGTTTAACTTGGCATTTCTCAAAACATATTTGACCATGAAGCATACTATATTCATCAGAACAAATTTTTTGCATAACACAGTAATCTGCAGTCTACATGTGTAGTTCCAATGTAAAAAAAAATTTTGAAAAATGTTAATGCTTTGCCTTGGATTTTGGCTATTTAGGCCATGGAAATACTATAAGTTATTTTATGGCCGGGTAAGGAAGTTGATTATGTCAAAGCATCTGTTCTTCAATTACTCTGTGGCTATTGCTCATTAAAACCCTGGGAGGAGAGCAAGCCATAAAGGTACTGAGGGCATAAATCAGATAGAGCAAGATGAATAGTTTTAAGTTCAATTCTTGGCCAGTTCTACTTGGTGTATTAACAATTTCAGGTTTTCATGCTTACTGCTGATCCAAGCCAAGGATTTATGGTACTACTAAAAAGAGTATGAGGTCGGTCATATGTTGTAGTTTTCCAATATCATAATTATAACCACTGCATTGCAATACCTAAGTATTCACTCATTGATTATTAGGCTTAATTTGGATTTGTTTTCAATTTGTATCCCAACAGGAATGTCAGTTATTAGTACTTAGGAATTAATCAAATATAAATCACAGCTGGCTTGAAAAACTTCAACTGGTCCATTTGCTAAAGATAGAAAAGGGAAATGTAGCAGTATTGGTGTCAACTCAGGTGTCTGTGGAGCCCTGTGTTTTGTTGACTTTTCTGCATTGATGTTCTTGAACTTCATTGATGGAAGCAATTTTTTTGCAACCAGAAGGTCAAAACTAACTGCACATAAATATCTGTTTATGGGTTTATATAGGCAGAGTGCAGCCAATTAACATGCCGAGCATTCATCACAAATGATTCATTTGATTTCCTTTACATCACATTTCCTGTCATAAATATGCTTTTATGTATTAATCATCCTTCTTCTCTGTTTTTAGGACTGTTGAAAAAACTAACTACTCTAAAAGTAGATGACAATCAACTTACACTGCTACCCAATACAATCGGAAAGTAAGTACCAACATTTTATACCAGTCAGCCTCTCTAAAGTCAGAAATGAAAGGATGCATTGAGTTTTCTACTTGAAAACATTTTCTCCTAAAGATACCAATAATTTTGTTTATCTGTCAACTTATTTTGACTATATTTTATTTATATTTATTTATACATATTTAACTTTATATCTCAACATTGCATTGACATTCCACTAAATGATATCATGAGAAATATTTAACCACAAATCTCTCACAAGCAGAATGATTAACCAGACCTTCAATTATACTCTTGCTGATATTTTTCAGATATTATTAATTTGATGTTTTTGACTGAGTAGCAGCTCTAAATTCACTTGAATATTTCTGCAAAATCAAACCAATTTTTATAAAGCTCTGCATATGTACATCTACCATACTATTAGTAATACTTGATATTTATAGAAGCTTAATGTATTTATAGGAGCTTAATGTATTTATAGAAGCTAAAGAGAAAAGCATCTGCTTTAGCTAACATTTTTTAAAACTTTGAGATAAAAGTCCAACATTACCTTTTAAGATGAAAAATACTCCATTTATTTGATAGCAATTTATTTCTAATTTTGTATTGCCATTGCCATTTGGTTCACAGTTCTTTAAGAATATGTATTATCAATGTTTCCCTAAAACACATTTCTTTACAATCTGTGTAAAGTGAGAAATCAATATAAGCTATCTTCATTCTAAATTTAAGTAAGTCCATTTTTTCAGAATCTTGTTCCATATCTCAGTGTGAAAAATTATATAAATTCTTTATTTAGCATATTTGGGTATTCTCAGGAGGGGAAAGCTTCATTTTTTTTTTCTAAATAGTTTTTTTAGCTATAATTGACATAAAACAAACTGCACATATTTAAAGTCTACTATTTGATAACTTTTGGCATAAGTAAAAAACCTTGAAGCTATCACCACTGCAATCAAGATGGTGAACATGTCCCTCGCCTCTCCCTGATCCCTCAACCCACTTCTCCCCCATCTCCCACCAATCAGCAAGTAACCACTGTTCTGCAAAGCTCCACTTTTACAGAGTGGAATAATTCAACAAAATTCAAATTCAAATGTCCTGACTGTAGAAAGTCATAGAAGTCTCAACTATTTTTTATAATTTAATACCCACACCACACAGTATGTTTCTCTCTGTAGTTACTTCCATTTTTTTCCAGTATAGAATAGAGAGAACTTTACTTTCTTTTGGGATACACAAAAGTAATTGCTTTTATCAGTCTGATGCTTTTTAAAAACTCTTCCTATCTAATTATATTCTCAGGCACTAATCTTTCTTCTTTGGGTCAATACTCAGGGGAAACTGAATTCAACTTCATTCATCTCTACTAAGGTCATGATTGGTATTTTGCCACTTATGTTGACATTTCTTATAAAACTAATTACTCTAGCTCTTTGAAGATAAACTAAAAGGTTCGATAACCTAAATATGGACATAGAAAAGCTACTTTTTCAATAGGAAGTGGATCCCTGACTTTGGTTGTGTTGAGAACTAGATTTTGTCAATAGACTGGTGGTTTTCAGCCAGAATGTTGGCCTCTTGACGAACTTCCAGCTTTCTCTGGAGTCCAATTTTAGCCCATGACCGACACTGGAGATATGTGTGCTTTCAGCTCCTGTCTCACACCACAGTGAATTCTTTCCTTTGCCCTTAGCCAGCAGCACCTCACGCCAGACTTTGCCGCAGGAACAGGCAGCCTCCAGCTCTGTCTCTGTCTCCTTCCCAGCAGCCAAGCGGGACATTGTAGTCTGACTCTGTGCACACACTGCAACGTCAAGTCAATCTTGGTTCTTTTATTACCATCAACATTTACTCATGTCCCAAGAAATCTTCCTGGTAGTTGAATTATAAAAGTGGAGAAAGCTGAACTGTTCAAATAGTGACCTGAGATAAGCTTTTTCACTACTATGTTCGAAAAGGAACAGATTTAGAACCATCAGTTGGCTGTCAACAGCATTCAGTTGCTCAGACAAAAGACTTATTCCAGAAAAGCAGAGTGAGTGACCAGGAATTAAAGCATCTGTGAACGCTGAGAAGGCAGAGTAGCGAGCCTTCTGTTGAAAGCTGCTCATTCTTATTAAATTCTCAGATGCCACAAAGCCAGAAGAAATGCTTATATTGGGTGACAGAGCTGGACAGTGTGGGGGATTCATTGAAAGACCCGATAGAACTTAATGGAGATTCATGTGGGAGTGGGAGGAAAATAACCACTTTGACCATAATCAAGATCAGCCAATATCATAATGGAACTATCCAGAAAGCCACTGAAGCATTAGTTTAGTGTAAACAGAGGTATCCACTCAAAATCAATACGTACTAATAGTTTAGGTGTTCCCTGAGACTTCTGTCTCTGCCAGTTCTGGTCATCACCTATAATGGGATTGACAAGAGGGTGACCAACGTAATGAAAGATGTGAAACTCTAATTCACAAGAGAAAAGGCAGGATAAATTTGGGATGTACACCCTAGAGAAATATTTTTTAAAAATCACCTAAAGTAGGGATGTAACTACTTGAGGAATATAGTATCTGAAAGTCTGGGACCACAGACTTTCAGATATTATATTCTGGGACTTTCTTTCCACCCCAATAATGGCTTCAGAGTAAGGAAGTATTTTCCATTCCCACTCTGCTTGCCTTCCCAGAACACAAATGTCTACACATCTTCGCTGTAGTGCTTTTCTGTTAAGTACTTGGAAAACATAGCCAGAATAGAACCAAAAATAATAATGTTACACAGTTAAGAAATTTTATTGTAAACAGTTTATACAAGCCTGATGACGGTGATAGTACAGTCATGCACCACATAACATTTTGGTGAATGATGAACCACATACATGACAGTGGTACTGTAAGATTTTCATACTGTGTTTTTACTATACCTTTTCCATGTTTAGATGTATTTAGATACGTAAATACTTAGCACTGTGTTACAATTGCCTGCGGTATTCAGTACGGTAACATGCTACCCTGTTTTGTGGCCTGGGAGCAATAAGCTACCATAGAGCCTAGGCGTGTGCAGGCTGCTGCACCACCTAGATTTGTGTAAGTGCACTCCACTGTGTTCTCACAAAGATGAACGTGCCTGACAATGCATTTCACAGAAGGTACCCTCATCATTAAGCAACACCTGACTGTAATAACATCTACCATTCAATAATTCTATCACTCATCTTGCTTACTAGGCTTCCGCCACATTGACCCTTCTCCTGTGCCTCCAATAAACCAAGCCTTTTCCTGTCTCAGGGATTTCTTACTTGTTGTTACCTTTACCAGAAATATTCTTTCCCCACTCTTCATAAGACTGACTACTTCATGTCGTCTAGGCCCACACTCTTAAACTTCAATATGTGCTCCAATTACCTGGGAAAGGTAATTGCCTCTTCTTCAAAAGGCAGATTCTTACCCAGTAGGGATGTGAGGGGCCTGAGGTTCTGCATCTTTCACAAGCTTCCAGGTCGCGTCAGTAATGCCACAGGTTCACACCAACACTGGGAGTAATAGGCTCTAGGTCTGGATCTAAATATCTCCTCCACAGTGAGGACTTCCCTAAATGCCCGTCCACCAATCGACCACCAGAGAGTTTTCTCTGTCCCTGCTCCTGTTTTGTTTCCTTCATGACAATTTTTACAGTTTACACGTGTTTATTTTACAAACCATCTCATTCTTTTATTCTGTCAGGTAAATGCCACGCTTCAATTAAGACAGCTTTTGTATCCCACCTCTAAAATTGTATAAAGTTTCTAAAAATTATAAACACTAGATCCTAATTTACTCTTGGTTTGGATTCCTATATAGTTTTGGATTAATCAGTGTTCTTCAGTTAGAGGATGAGAATATCAAACATTAATGATGTTTGTAATGAGTATGCTTCATATCTAGAACTCTTATGCCCCTACTTTTTCACTAAATGCCTTGATTCAGAGTGAAAAGACAAAACAAAAACTGGGGAAATTATGCAAGTAAATATGGATGCTAGGTTAGTCATATACTTACTTTCTTTTCATTTTAATTTTTAAAAATTGACAATTCTCTTAAAAGTATGAAAAAAATTATCAAAGATAAATGAGTCTGTTTAATTCAAAGGTTGATTACTGGTTTGGAGGGATAAAGATTAAGAATTCCATCATAAAACTTCACTTATGTCCATTTTTAGTGCTATTATCTTCCCTTGATTCTTGTTTCAGGGAAAATATAAGTGAAGTGTTGGAGGAATAGACTAACTAAAAAAAACATTTAAAAAAAAGATACATGGGAAATAAAAACAATGTTACTCCTCTCACTAAAGATTTTTGGCTTTTTGTTTTTTTATTTTTTTATTTTATTTTTTTATTTCAGCATATTATGGGGGTACAATTAGGTTACATATGATGCCCTTGTCCTCCCTCCCCTCCAAGTCCAAAGCTTCACTAAAGATTTTTGTTTTCAAAAATATGGTTATTTTTTATAAAAATATGTTACATTAACATGTAATCAGTTTATTATTTGAGAATGAATGAATAAATAACTATTTTTCAAATCCCTGTTTTAATTTATAGAATGGTATATACCAATAGATATAAACCATATAAGCAAAATTTCTCTGGGGCTATTAGTGATTTTTAAGAGTAGGAAAGGGCCCTAAGACCAAAAAGTTTGAGAATTTTTGCTCTATATCATGCCATGGTTTGGATAACAAAATTATGATGACTATTGTCTGACTTATGTTCTCACTTCAAGATAGCCATGTGTACACAAATGTTTTTTATTTGCATGTATGGAAATAAAAAATAGACTAAATTTCTGAAGTTTCACTATGTCCTTTAAGCAATCTGTGTTAAAACTAAAAAGCAGTAATATTAATATTCTGCTTACTTTAGTGAATTCAGAATTGCTGGTTCAAGGGCTAGAGATGAAATTTGATTATGATCCTGTTAAATGGCACCCCAGGTCATATACAGAAAGTTTTTTATAAATTGTCAAATAACATATTTTTATGAAATAGTCTACCTTTAACTCTTGGCATTGAAATTGTAGAAATGTTAAGATCAGCTACAGTGACCCCAAATATTCTTATTCTGCTCATGGAATATTTCAATATTTTAGACTTATCTTTAAAACCGCTGGAAGAATTTGTTTTTCAACATTTTTCACAGTTGAAATAGATTCCATGATTTTTGTGCCAAATGACTTATAAAATTAATTGTTGCTGAATCTTAATATGTGCCTAGGTGTTTCAGCAGCTCCAAAAGTTGAACGTCAAATAGAAATAATAATGAATAACTTTTTTTGTACTCACAGTGTTCCAGATACCATATTGTTGCTTCTCTTATAAGGATTATCTTATTTAAAGTCCTCATTAGCACTATTTTTATAAGTATTATCTCCCCATCAACAGATACAGAAACTGAGGCTGAGAGAAGTTACCAGATTTCAATGCCCAGCTATTAATTGAACTATATATAGATGCCTCTCAATATATGTGATAGTCAAGTCACTCATTTTCTAAGTGACTCTTCATATTTAGTAATTTAATGGGCCCCATCATTCTAGATATAAAGGAACTTCCACAAGAAGAGAAGCCTGCTCTTTCTTAGCTTTGTATTCTTGGATAAAACCAAAGAAATCTCAGAAATCTGAGTGTGTGTTTTAAAGGTCATTCCTTCATCAACCATGGTCAAGCAGGAAGACTGTTGGATTAGAAATCAGAAAATTTAAGTACCTATGCAAAGTTAAATAAGTCCCTTCTTTTCTAAGAGATTCAGACTCCTGAGGGGTAGTGTGGCTCTGAGATGCGAAGTGACTTGCCTAAGGTCATTAATAGATACGACATAAAGACAAGTGTCATGGACACATAAGTTTGGGGAACTCTCGTATACAAGTTAGGGAAACACTGCTAACTTGTTTATTTTTTTTTCAGTTCTTATATCAGTCTCTTGTTTATGTTTTATATTGTCATTTAACTTTTTGGTTATTTTACCATGTCTTTCCAACTATAAGAAAGACTTCTTGATGGTTGGGACCATGCCTTGAGCATTTCTAATCTCCTTCATTGCACCTAGGAGGTATGGCACAGGGAAATAGTTTCAAGTCTTGGATGTTGACTTCAGTTTCAATCCTGGCTTCTCCACTCATTAACTAACTGCCCTTGGGCAAGTCACTCGACATCTCAGAGCCACAGTTTTCCCTTCTGTAAAATGGAAATAATAATACTTGTCTGAGGTTGTTGTGAGACTTAGTGCTAAATAGTCTTCAATAAATTATAAGTTATTAAGAGTAAAAAACAAAAAGACATTTATTTAGTGATCACTGCTTATGTTCATCCATGTGTGGATCAGTGATATAACATGAATAAAACATCTAATTCTTAAAAATAAAAATGTTTTATACTTATTTGCAAATGTGATAATAATACAGTATCTTAGTCTGCCCAGGCTACCATGACAAGTTATCATAGACTGGGTGGCTTAAACGATGGAAGTTTGTTTCTGTTCTGGAGGCCGGGGAAGGAGTCCAAGTCCTTGAACCAGCAAGATAGGTACTATTCTGAGGCCTCCTTTCTTGGCTTGTAGGCAGCTACCATGCTGCTGTCTGCTCACATGACCTCTTCTTTGCACATGGGGAGAGTGAGAGAGAGCGAGATTTCTGGTGTCTCTTTTTACAACACTAATCCCATCATGAAGGGCCACCTTTATGACTTTATCCAACCCTAATTACCTCCCAAAGGCCCCATCTCCAAATACCATCACATTGGGAGTTAACACTTCTGACATATGAATTTTGGAGGGGGAGAAACATAAAAGCATTCCATCATAACATACAAATTTTCAACTTATAACATCTACTCTTAGGAAATGAGGTATTTGAAATTGTTTCCATGCTTTCTGGCAGACTCCTCAAGAATAAACTGTTTATAATCATAGTAATTGATTGTCAAGTCAGAGGACTTAGAGCAATTTAAAATATAAAGTAAAAACATGTTAATTTATTTCCCAAAGTGATAGAGGTATTCACACATAGACACACACACACGCACACACACACACACATGCTCTCCACACACAGTTATTAAGAAAAGTACAAAGATATTTGATAAAGAAAGTATCAAATGGAATTTCATTGATGCTTATGTAAGATTTCAGTTAAAGTACAAAACCAGTAATAATACTCATTTAAGAGCCTCCCTCCTTTACTGTCTAATTCCTCCTCCACTCCCTGCCCCAGAATTTTAAGATTGTGACCATTTATGGGTTGTGCACAAATATTAATTATAGTACTTACTCCAGCATACTGTGATTGTTTCACAAAATAAAATCATTTTAATAAGGAAATATTACAGGATAACTTTTACATGTTTCAGAAAGAGAATTTTCAAGATTTGGTTTTTTTTCAGGTACTCTGTACCTCATAACAGGTCACTTTAATAGAGTGTCATGTCTGTATTGGGGGTTAGCTTATACTTAATTCTTATTGAAACTCTATATGTTAGACATTATCAGCCAATTTTATAGATGAGAAAACAAGGGTTAATAGTAGATAAAGGTCACCTGGCTATTAAAAGGTCACACTAGAATTGGAGCCCAAGCCTGTCTGAATATTTTCCACTGAATTGCATTACTTCTGTTGAGAATTAAAAATTAATTAAGAAGATGAAATTTAAAGCCATTTATTTTTGTGTTTATTAGAATCTACATTAATAGGAGATTTAATGATATCTTGTGGTCATAAATGATATTAAAGTGACACTATAGATTATTTATGTAACATATTCACAATCCTTCTCCTCTATGAGCTAGGTAATTGCAAGTTAATGGTATAAAAATGTCTTCCCAACCAAGAGCAACTCAGGAAGACCAAATCAGAGAACAGTATAGAGAATACTGTTATGAAATGAAGTCAATACTGTCCTTTGATTTCAAACATTGTTTCTTCCAGTAATGTCATCATTCTGATACTTGTGTGACCTCAGTACAACTCTTGTAATGTTTCTGTGTATTTTAACTGTTATTGACGTGTCTGTTGTATGTGTCTAAATGTTACTCTTGAAAAATTTAGAAGAGTTATTTAAAGGCTTGAAACTCAAAGTGTGGCCCCTGGACAAGCAGCATCTAATTATCTAGGAGATGGTTACAGATGCATAGTCTGGGCTTTGCAGCCCTGCCCCAAACACTAAATTAGAATCTGCATTTTAGCAAGTTCTCCTGGGAACTGGTATGCACACTGAAGTTTGGAAAACAGTGTGTTAAAGTACTTTACACTTTCTTTGCAACTTGTTTTTACTTTCAATATGTACAATTATAGAGATAAAACTTCTTAAAAAATAAAAGCTAAACTTTTAGGCCGGGCACAGTGGCTCACACCTGTAACCCTAGCACTCTGTGAGGCAGAGGCGTGCGGATTGTTTGAGATCAGGAGTTCGAAACCAACCTGAGCAAGAGCGAGACCCCGTCTCTACTAAAAATAGAAAGAAATTAATCGGACAACTAAAACTATATAGAAAAAATTAGCCAGGCATGGTGGCGCATGCCTGTAGTCCCAGCTACTGGGGAGGCTGAGGCAGGAGGATCGCTTGAGCCCAGGAGTCTGAGATTGCTGTGAGCTAGGATGACGCCATGGCACTCTAGCCCGGGCAACACAGTGAGACTCTGTCTCAAAAAAAATAAAAAATAAAAGGTAAATTTTGGTCTATTTTTTTTCTTCATTACTACAAATATCAGTAATGATCTGATTAAATGTGATAACTTTTCATATAGGATCTTATATTAAAACATCTTAAGTGATTTTTAACAAGACAACCATTAATAAAGTCAGCTGGAATTGTAGGTTATGAGTTTGAATCTTTGGAATTTCAGAGATCATTAAGGGACGTGTGTTTGGCACCTACTAGCTACTTGTTATAACCCAAAGATATAAAATACTTTCAGGCTCTAAATTATTAATTCAGCATAGCACATGATGCAGTCAAAATACTGTCTTTTTGCTACAGGAAGGCCTTGCTTTATGCAGTAGTGTGGGACTGTAGAGGAAACACCAAACAGTGTTTTTCCTACTGTACTCTTATCGCTCAACACAGAATACTTCTGGTCACCAAAATGTGTGGGTTTTTCCCATGCCAAGCAATTCCCAATTCCCTGTGGACACCAACTGGATATGCTACAATTTAACTGGATTCTGACACATCTCCCTGGAGTTAGAATCAGATCCCGCAGGTTAAGGGCTCAGTCCCACAAGACTGCCCCCACTTTAGATGCCAACCACAAATCCAGGCCTCCTGTACTTCGGACCGATCACCTATAAATTGGGGGTCCCTATGACTCCCTCTTCAGGTTCGATCATTTGCCTGAATGGCTCACAAAAATCAGGAAAACACATTAAACAGTTTATTATAAAGGACATTACAATCTGTGGCATACAGATTAGTAGCCACATGAAAAGGTATATAAGGAAAGGTGTGTGGGAAAGGATACGGAGCTTCCATGCCCTCTCTGGGCATGACATCTTCCCAGCACCGCCATGTATTTGGCAACCCAGAAGCTCTAAAACCTTATTCTGTTGGGTTTTTATGGAGGCTTCATTATGTAGTCATGATTGATTACATCATTGGCCATTGGTGATCGACTCAACCTTCAGCCCCTGTCCCCTCCCCAGAGGTCTGGGGGTGGGACCGAAAGACCCCTGAAACCAGTCCTCATTCTGAGGGTACTCGAGAGGCCCTAGTCATAAATCATCTCATTAGCATACAAAAAGACACTTATCCCTTTGGACATTCCAAGGGTTTTAGAAGCTCTGTGCCAAGAACTGGACAAAGACCAAATATGTATTTCTTATTATAAATCACACTATCACTGGGACCATAAAAATAACCATGAAATCTGAAACTGTGAAACAGTCTTAATAATAAATGGGAAGCATTACGATTGTTCCTGCACAAGGTCTTTAAAATCTTTTATCAAAACTTTAAATACTGTTACTGTAGATTACAAATGTATAAGGAAACAGAAAAATAGTAAAAATAGTATTTATTTAGTACACTATAATGTTAGACATTAGGAATATTGAGATTTAAAATATATTTTTTAATAAAGAACTTATTAAGATTTGTTAGAACAGTGCCTGCCACCTTCTTTTCATAGTGTAAGTTATGATACAGAGTGAGTATCTTTTCTGTACATGGGTGAATTGTCATCCTCTTTTTTAAGTTTGAATCAGCTTCCACAAATTTTATCCTTTGTGCTTTCAGAGTCATGTAATATCTCTGAGAGTTCTTTTAATGTGAAATATATTACCATTATCATTTCCTCTTCTAAAACTTCATCCTTTCCATTAAAATCACATTCCTCATTTATGTGGTTAAGTTTGCCTTTACTAAATTCATCTGGCAGCTTACCTAGGATCTCTCTAATAGTAGCAATGTCAACATTCAAACGGGCAGCTCTTTCTTCTGTAACTCCATTTATGTTCAAGTCAAATCATGCAAAGTTATTTCCACAAGGTGCTAAAAGTTTCTGCTATGATGCATGCATATTACTTGCTGTTATTTCCTTCCATGATGCTCGAGTATTTTCAATTGTTTCGTGTCAAATTTCATCTAGAACTCAGGTAAAGAAACTGCATGATCACCAGTTGTAGCATGAATAGCCTATTCAAAAGTCTCTATAAAATAATAGTCTTTAAAAGTTGAAATAACTCCTTGATATACATCAGCTGGATTAATAAGGTTGTCCTGGGTGATAAAAAGCAAGTTTTCACATTTTCATTTAAACCTCCAAGAGAATTAGGGTGACCGAAAACATTATCCAACAGTAATAGTGCTTTAACAGCTAAATTATTTTGCCTATAGTATTTGGCTGCTACTGGGAGACAAGGAGGGAACACAACTGCATGATTTGCTGTCTATGTGTGAGCTGAATAACAGATGTGCAGCGACCGATCACTGACAGACTTTCAGGGAAGGGATGTGACTCGTCATTGATCAGCATGTGCATCTGTTATTCACGTTGTGATTTGTAGACTGAAGAAACTGTGATACTTTATGTGGTTACTTGCAGTTAAAATACGGAAAATTTGAGCCATGTTGTTGGAGGACTAGTGTTATTTAATGAAACGTAACAACTGAAATTTGTGCACTTTGGAACTTTTCAAAGTGAGGACTCCCTTACTGTGACCAAGATTAACTTTACAGCACGTTTTTATAAAAGAAGGAAAGAAATGAGAAACATTAATTATATATTTTTAATTAAATACCATCTTTGACTTCTATCTCTGAACATACATTTTTATTTTTAAAAGTCCCTAATACTTTTATGTCTACTTGCTGAGAATCTGGCCTATACTATTGATAGAAACCTTTTTATGCAATTCTGAAACATTTGTTAAGTACGTTATATGTGTAAGACACAGTGCCAGCCTTTTTTTTTTTTTTAAGGAAGAAATAAATTCTGTTAGTGGGTTTCCTGCATATATTGGTTTCTGCTCCCCTCCCCACACACGCACACACACATACACACAGAGTCATACAGCCATGCACACCCTAGCATCCATAACCGTCCCTGCATGGGAGGGCCTGGAAAGATTTAGAAACAAATTTAACCAGGCTCACGAATAATAAGAGAAAAAATTTACTGAGCATGTATTTTATGACAGGTGTGGTGCTAAGCTTTTTACCTACAACATTTCATGAAATAGAGCAACTGCATGAGGCAGGAATTATTAGTATCCTCATTACAAATATAAAGAATCTGGGGCTTAGAGAGAAGTTATATGACTTTTCTATATAGAAGGAAATTTTTTCACGATAAGCAGCTTTCCTAAGAGCTGTTATTCAAAATTGAATGCCGTGTTTCACCACAACTGGTTCTAAACTCCTGAACCTATTAAGGTGACGAACCTTGAGTGACCCTGCTCAGTCAGGCTGGTCCTAATTGCATTCCATTTTTTTCCTGCCCCATGCACAATGGTACTGGATTTGCCTAACTGTACACAGACTTGGGAACTCACTCCACCCTCTCCGTAATGCAGATCATCCTCAAGGCACCAAAAATCTTTTACATAATTTTACATTATGTAAAATTTTAAATACTTAGATAATTAAATGCTTTTTAAAATGCCACTCTATAAACCCACAAAACACATCTGTGGGCTGAAATGAGACCTGTCCATATCCTCTGTCGCAGATGCTATGCTAAGAGGCAAGAGAATATGGTGAAGCCCTAGGGTCTGCATTTAAGTTCCAGTTTTGCTACTTTGTGTGGCCTTGAGCAAGATAGGTAGCATCTTTAGGCCTCATTTTCCTTATCTGTAAAATGAGCTTTCAAATAGTAGGGATTTTAAAGAGTTTTTATGAGAAAGAGATTACGGTTTTTTTCCTTTAATCCCAAAAATCCTTAGTAAAATACTTGGCATTTCATCACTGTTTTTGTTTTTATTGTTTTTCCCCTCAATCCTCACTTAGCCCTGCCCTCTCCACCCTTCTACCTACCCAAGGATACACATTCTGAACATCTGGCTACAAAGGACACCTAAATTGTAAACAAACAAAAAAATCCTTCTCTTGTTTTCACTGGCTAAGTGACAGGTGAATTTAGAAAGGGAAAAAGGCTATAATTATTTTACCAAGTTAAACCACTTAATTGATGGAAGAAATTTGACTGACCGATAAATTAATTTATATAATAAACTATTACCACATGAATAACTTTCATTTAGTGAATTTTGGATATGTGGATTTTTTGAAAAATTTTTTTGCCATCTCACCTTTTAAAATGTCTAACTAATGTATTTAACTTTTCAGTTTATCTTTATTAGAAGAATTTGACTGTAGCTGTAATGAACTGGAGTCGCTACCTTCTACTATTGGCTACCTTCATAGTCTTCGTACATTAGCAGTCGATGAGAATTTCCTTCCAGAATTACCCAGAGAAGTGAGGAATGAACTTTATTTCTATTAATTAACTTTTTAAAAAATTATTATGGGTACATTGTATACAATGTGAGTTAATCAAATCAGGATAATTGGGGTATCCAACACCTCAGGCACTTATCATTTCTTTGTGTTAGGAACATTCTAATTTCACTCTTCTAGTTATTTTAAAGTATATCCTAACTTATTGTTGATTATAGTCACTTTGTCATGCTATCTTTTAATGAATCTGTTTTGAAATATAATCTTAACAGGTTAGTAATAGCAGTGTAGATTCATGAGTTGAGCTGTGAATATATGTAGGAATTATCCACACATGTATTTGTTAATCATTCTATTTTAAGTGACAAGTGACAAGTTCTTATATTTGACCCAGAAAATGTATTTGATTTATACACTGCATGCAAAGAAAAGTACTAAAATATCGTAAGTTAATCAATGCTAAGGAATATCACTTTAAATCATTTAATTTATATATTTTGCTTTTAAGAACAGTTATAAATAACATTTTGGGGTAATTATATTTCTATTTCTGAAGCAAATTTTTTAACATGCATATCTTTTTTAAGATGTCACATGGCATTATAATATTATTTTAACTTCAGGATCCACCAGATTCTGTTAATTTTTATCTCTGAATGAGATGTTTTTTACTATGTTATCTCTAAATGGAATTTTATTTGCTAATGTCAAGAAAAAAGTATGAAGTATCTTTTCAATTTAACATTGTCTACTAAACACTTTCATAATGATGGAAGAATAATTAATATATCATTATTTTAGAGCCAAAAGTTATAAATAAAAATGACAAATACCACTGTAATGTGCATAAAACTAACTATGCCAAGGAAATGTCAATAATGTTTTTCCTTTTTGTATGATCTTCCATTATGAACATAGATATATTAGTATTCACTTGATAGACAAAATTGTGATTTATGAAAACAATGATGTTAATAAGTATTTTAATAATAAAATAACAAAGAAAAATTTTTTACTATGTAAAACAATATTAGGTATAAATTGCCTTAACATTTAAAAGAATATTATAATATATGCATATATTCTAAAAAGCAAGATTATAAAAAAATAAAACAGATACTAAGAGAAAGTTAAAAGTGATAAGGAAATCTGTCACTTAACTAAATCGTTTTATAAATTAGAAAAGCTAATATAAAAATAGTATTACACTGTTATTCTTTACTTATTTTGTTTTGTTACCTATAGATTGGAAGTTGTAAGAATGTAACAGTCATGTCTCTACGCTCCAATAAACTGGAATTTCTTCCTGAAGAGATTGGACAGATGCAGAAACTAAGAGTCTTAAATTTGAGTGACAACAGGTATCTTTGCACATTTCACAAGCACATATTAGTTATTTACTGAAAGAAAATTATGGGTTTTTTGTGTATAATATTAAAAATATTTTCTGTCTTATGAACTATATAGAAAGCAAATATCTATATTTTATTTAGGAAATAACAGAAGCTAAATTATTTTTTAAACCAACTATTTCTAAATTGTATTTATTTGATTAAATTAAAATAATACATTATATCATATATTAAAATTATATAAATATAAATCACCCAAATTTACATCCCCAAACTCTCTCATATGTAGAAAGCATAATAATATGAGGATATGGAAAATAATTATAATAAAAATATATTAAATGTATTAATAAAAATATGTGTGTATGTATGCACACATATGTGTTTGTGTGTTTATATTTCCATTGCCAACAAATTAACTGGGCAATGTGTGCATTTTCAATTCTGCCAGAGTACTGGTGAGAATATCGCTAGTAAGTTAATACTCAAACTTCATAAAGTTTGAACATTATGGTAAGGACAACCAAATGACTATTTAGTCATGTTCAGAGAAGTAAGAACAAAGAAAGGATAAGTATTCTTCTTCTAAACAAAGGTGTTATACTGGTAGATGAGTAAAAAGAAAAATGAAACTTTTCAATTCATCTTTGCTTCAATCTTCTTTATAAAAGTTAATTATTCTCAAAAAAGAATAGAAATAAATATTGACTAGAGATAACTGCTAAGTAGATAAAGTAATTACAGAATATAATGCATGATCTCTATGTTTTCAATAAGTTTCAGTTGGACAAGTGATAACATGAGGAACAAGAGACCCTGCAATGAAACAAAGATGAGCTTTTACGGAACCGTAAGATGCTCAGATTCTGGAAGTTTCAGGATAATCATGGGAGTTCTTATTTGTTTCTTAGTTTATTTAAGAAAAAAATATGAATTTCAAAACTATTAACTTAGTAGTTAATAATATTTCCACATAACAGAATAAAAACATTTTTAAAAAGTTTGGAATTTTGTTTATAAAATCAGGATGATAAGGAAGCACCAAAGGTTTATGCATTGAGAGTAAGTCTTGCTAAACCAACCTTGTTTCCTCTTCTGACTGAGTTAACAGACTAAAAATGAGGAAAAGGCATTGAATGTTGTTTCTGACTTTCATCAAGACATTTTTGTTAGTCACTAATTATATTTTTATAAATAAGATTAGGACATACGGTCACGGAGATATAGAGAGGTGGATTCCTATTGGATTCAATTACAAGTCCCCAGTGAAACTGTTACCTGGGAGAGAGTTTTTATGATGAGCTACAGAAGTTTTTCCTAAATTCTTGGTCTGCTTTAATTTTATTCATTAATAAAATGCACAATTATATATAAATTATATTTATCAAATATTAAAAATGACCCATAATTAGTTTAAGTTCTATTAATATTTTGAAGTTACTTATTCAACAAATACAACAGACATGAGTACCTTCCATGGGCCAGACACGCTGCTAGGTACTAGGGCAAAATATAAGAATAAGACATTGAGGAGCTTTCAATATCCAAGCTTTAAAGTACTTCAACAGACCAGAAATACAAGCTTAAGTTATGTCCTAGTAGAGTAACTGGAACATGCTATGGAGCCAAATTAATATTTTTAGATTAACGAATCAATCAGTGAATCAACTAGAGGTAAAAGTCAATATTCAGCTAAAGCTGCCACCAAAATTAAATATTACCATCAGAGAATGAACTGCTTGGAGAAAAGATTAAATAAGAAATATGGGCCAGGCGCGTTGGCTCATGCCTGTAATCCTAGCACTCTGGGAAGCCCAGGTGGGTGGATAGTTTGAGCTCAGGAGAGTGGATAGTTCGAGACCAGCCTGAGCAAGAACGAGATCCTGTCTCTACTAAAAAAAATAGAAAGAAATTAGCTGGACATCTAAAAATATATAGAGAAAAAAATTAGCCGGGCATGGTGGCACATGCCTGTTGTCCCAGCTACTTGGGAGGCTGAGGCAGAATGAATGCTTGAGCCCAGGAGTTTGAGGTTGCTGTGAGCTAGGTGTCGCCATGACACTCTAGCCCAGGCAACAGAATGAGACTCTGTCTCAAAAAAAAAAAAAGAAGAAGAAGAAGAAATATTATCCAAAAGTAGTGATTATAATAATTTCATATTTAAAATGTAATAGATTTTTAAAGCTTGACATTATAGTTAGGAGCAATGATTCCTCTGCCCTGTCAGCTGCAAGATTGTTCCTGTGGCCACTATAGTGCACATTTGTGATACTAAATAGAGGCTCACTTCCCATGGAAGAGCAAGAAAAAATGAGGGAAACTTATCCTTCCCTAGCAGTTTCTTTCTTTATATTCTACCATTGTGAATGGATTGATAATGACATCATGGACATTGCTGTACATGACTCTGGAGAGTTTTCCCCTCATGTAATTTTAATGCAGCAGAATTAACATTCTGCTTTTAATTTGTCCTCATATGATGTGAAAAATTCCCCCGATAATACCTTACTTCATAATTTCTGGCTTAAGTGAATTTCAAATTAGAAATAATTTTTTTGGGTAATTTGGCTTAAAGTTATAAATGATAGTATGACAAATAATTCTATTAAAAATTGTGATATAATTTAATATCTGTTATTCTTTGTATTCTTATTTATGTTTCACAAATATTATTTAGCACAGAAAGGTAATTATATTCATCCTAAAGTTATCTAATACACACTCAATCTTTTTGTATTGGCTGTCAATCTCTTTTCATATTTATTAAATTATTTGAAAGTGTTTAACTGTTTTTGCATTTAAATTAACTACTTCCACAATACTTATTAAATATTGTAATTTTATTCCATTATCAAAATAAATTTATTCTTCAATTGGTTAATAGAATTTCAACATATTAAAGACTTGACATTTTTATTCCAAATTATATCTAAAATGTTTACCTGTATTCAAAAGTGAACATCCAGAAGTTAGCAATAAATCTCATCATCATGCCTTGTTTGCACTATTCACTTTGCAGATGAGCTGTGATAGTAACTTATGTGATCACAATTTGTTGATCATGCACAATTTCAGGGATTCATATAACATGTTAAAGTAGGCATTTAGCAAGTTGGCCTTCCAAAGGCTGAAGCCAAAGCTAAATATATAATTTGGATTGAATACCAAGGCTGATGTCAAACTTAACATATCTTGAAAGGGCTATTTCTAAAGATTTCCTCTTTCAACATTCACTACACAATATACAAAGGGTGAAAGAACAAAAGAACACACTTTCTAATGGGCAACATAGCATTGGGAGCTGTAAATTCCTTTAGTAGTAGGACAGACATGTCCACTTGCCCTCATGGAATCCTCCAGACTAAGAAAATAATCACAAAAATAAATATATCATTAGAAACTGCAATATATTCCAGGAAGGAAAATACAAGGTGCTTTGACACTAGACTGAGGAAAGTAATTTAAATAAAGAGTCCAGAAAAGCCTTTTTGAAAAAATGGCATTTAAGCTGAAAATGAAAGGATATGCGGGGTTTAGTCAAGTGAAGTAAAGTGAAGTACGGGAGAAAGGGTGTTCCAGAGAAAGGGGAGGTTGACAGAGAACCAGTCATGCTGATGAGTCAGGAAAAGAGTTTCAGAAGAAACTTCTGGAGGGATTTTTAGGGGCCAGATCTTTTAAGCTTTGACAGTGCATGTTAATAATTTTTATTTTCATCCAGATACAATGGGAAGTATTTGAAGTGTTGCAAATAGAAGGTTTCCATTTTTCAAATATTGTTCAGGCTGCTCAGTGGAGAAAGGATTGGAGAGAAGAATGAAATCAACGAGTTATGAGTATTTTAAGTAATTCCTCTTAGAAATGAACTTTATCTATCTTTACCCATGCTATTAGAATTTTCTTATTTTTCCAGATTGAAGAACTTACCATTCTCATTTACCAAACTTAAAGAGCTTGCAGCTTTATGGCTTTCTGACAATCAGGTAAGAACTTTTATTACCTGATTTACTTTGTTTATTAAGATGAACTGTAATTGAAACTCTGAATTACTAACTTATTCCTAATAGATAACTTTGACAATCACTACAAAATGTAGATTCTTTATTCTCTAGAGGAGAGATTTTTGTAGATATAACAATTCAGACATTGCTATAGACAAAACAGTACTATAATCTCTATCTTCCTTAAATATATCTATTTAACATCTACTTCACTCTCAGAGATCTAATACACAAAATGATTATTTTATAGCCTTTTAGCTCTAGGTGGTACACATATGTCCTTAGAGGATGTAATTTAATTATGTCTCTGAAGGTAAAGAAAAAGAAACCATTACCACAATCCCCACAAGAGGGAATTATCCTCTGTTCCTTTTTTTTCTCATGCTTTTAATTATAATTGACTTAATTCAAAAGCTTTATTCAAGAAATTTGCAGATATCTTTTGGCAACCACTAGTATTTTCTGTGAATTTTTTTTTATATTATTCTTTATACTATGGAAAATAGATTATAACTGAATTAATAATTGAGTGTTAATGAATAATTTTATTAACTAGAAAATAACAAGAAACAATTGAAGACATTTGATTTGCCATCAGAAGAACTAGTGATACACAATTTTGGTGTAGTTTATTAGTCCTCTTTTTTATGTGACCCTAAAATTTTGAAGCACTTATTCCAAAATATGAATGGCCAAATGAAAACAATCCATCTTGAATTCAGTTTATCATTATTTTCTAAGCATAAAAGTAACATTATCAGTAAATGAATTGTTCATACTTCTAGCTATTGGTCTACTTTTGTGAAAAATTAAAAATAACCTCTACAAAATAAAAAATGTAAATGTAAGAATAATGTTTGCATTCCCGCAGTCATTAGAGTCTTTGCTTCCATCTACTGAGTAAAAAATTAGATTTTCATTCAAATTCAAATCTTATCAATAAACTATAGATTTTTCAAGGCATTAATACATCGTTATAAATAAATCATTTCTGGAATTAATGTGAACTGTGCTAATGGAATAGTCTATTCTATAGTCCTGCATTATGAAAAAATACCCCCTAATATCATGACTTATTATTCTTGGTGGGAGAATGAACAGAACAGTGACTACATCATTTAACTTTTGTTTGGAACACGAATTTAATGTGTTTCTGACTGAGTTTCATGAGACAAACTGGTATCCCAAATCTCCTTTGTGCTTTACTTCTATTAATAAATGTCATGAAATAAGCATATTTTAGTATGTTAAATAATATGATAATTTCTAATATATTTCTGGCATATAATATCAGACTTTTTAAAAAACTTTTAAAAATAGTATTTCTGAAATCAAATTGATAAAAGAGAATGAAATTGACCATAAGTAAATATATTATAACATATCAGATACAAGTACAGTTGCTTATCTGAAATATGGATCCCATCTTTGATTATAAAAATATCTCTTAGAAGGCTGGGCACAGAGGCTCACACCTGTAATCCCAGCACTTTGGTAGGCTGAGGCAGGAGGATCACCTGAGGCCAGGAGTTAAAGATCAGCCTGAACACTGTAGCAAAACCCAGTCTCTACAAAAAATACAAAACAGGCACGATGGCTCACGCCTGTAATCCTAGCTCTCCGGGAGGCCGAGGCAGGCGGATTGTTTGAGCTCAGGAGTTCGAAACCAGCCTGAGCAAGAGCAAGACCCCGTCTCTACTAAAATTAGAAAGAAATTAATTGGACAACTAAAAATATATAGAAAAAAAGTAGCCGGGCATTGTGGCACATGCCTGTAGTCCCAGCTACCCGGGAGGCTGAGGCAGGAGGATCGCTAGAGCCCAGGAGTTTGAGGTTGCTGTGAGCTAGGATGACACCATGGCACTCTAGCCCGGGCAACACAGTGAAACTCTGTCTCAAAAAAAAAAAAAAAAATCTTAATTCTGGTCTCAATATGATGACTGCTCAAATGAGAATTTTCTTGATTAAAAACCAAATTTATTTTTTTAATTACCATTGTCATTTTCAAATATCTATGTCATCGTGTAGTGCTCTTCTTGACATCTTAGTTTGAAAGTGTGAGTCATGCTTTCCTTTCTGTGAAAT
>CAUYSK010031481.1:0-29333 GCA_963575035.1 Avahi laniger
CCTGGGCTCAAGCGATCCTACTGCCTCAGCCTCCCAAGTAGCTGGGACTACAGGCATGCGCCACCATGCCCGGCTAATTTTTTCTATATATTTTTAGCTGTCCAATTAATTTCTTTGTATTTTTGGTAGAGACGGGGTCTCACTCTTGCTCAGGCTGGTCTCGAACTCCTAAGCTCAAACAATCCGCCCCCCTCGGCCTCCCAGAGTGCTAGGATTACAGGCGTGAGCCACCAGGTCCGGCCTGGAAAAACTGATTTTTAATGTGATAAAGATATAAGCATGTGAATATATGGATTCAATGAAAAATGGAAAGTTGATATAAAAATGGTATATTTTAGTATATTCTAGAAATTGAAAAATGATTGTGTCCGAAGATGTGTACAAGGGGAGGAAGGAAACAAGAAAGGAAAAGAAAACATTTTCCTACACTGTCCAATAAGGGTCCAGGCAATGCTGAGGTTCAGAAAAATCATGATTTTTCTCTGAAGACAATTGAGGGAAACAAGCCGGAGAGCCTAAGCCTTTCAGTGACCACAATACCAGGAAAGTGTTTCAAAAACATAACTATAATTGGGGCAGAAATCAAAACACAACTATCCTATTTGAATGCGGAAGAAGACACAAAGGAAAACAATGCTTTAATCTCATATGATTAAGGTACTTAAGACATCGTGTTGATTTTCAAAATTAGCTAAAGATGTTTATGTTGGAAAAGCAAAAAGCTTTATTAAAGGAGCAATGATTTCTGTGAATATCAGATAACTCTCGTTTTGAATGAATGCTAGACAAAAGCCTGCACATGGGATATTTTTCTTTTCCAGCATAAGCACATGGTTGAAAAAAGTTCTCCTCAACAATAAGTAAGGAAGGAGAAAGAAAGCTACAGAACTTAATTATACCTATATTTGTCACGTGGAAAAAAGCTATCAAAGCAACATCAAACGATAAGCTTAGAAGGACTGTACCACTGCCCTGACTGATGAGGTACCACTGCCTACTGTCAAAACGCTCCAACCGGCCTTTGGCATGAAGGAATACTTGACACAAATAGTGAGATCACAACATGAGATGTACTAGCGCTTAACGACAGTATTTAGCAGCCCCAGCACAGCAAACAATACATGTGTGATTTCTCTAACAAAGAATCCCATTCCTTGGTTCATTAGGATATTTTCATGAGAGATTATGACATTTGACAAAAGAAAGATAATTTCACCACAAAAATGCACAGTCTGACAAGAGAGACCAGGGAGACCTGGACTTGAAATTCCACACTAATCAGAACACAAACGCAAGAAAAAAAGAGAGAGTTAATGAAGAGTTGGCAAAGAGGGCCATGAGTCTAACAGCAGACCTGAAATAGGTAGGTGAATCCACAAGCTGAAAAGCAGGTGGGGGGTCATCAGCAGGTACAAGTTCAAAGTGAAAAACAGCATCCAGGTGAGGGCTGGCAAGCTTAGAAGGCATTATGAGCAAGCAGCCTGACAAAAAGGCAAGCAAAGAATTCAAGATGAGTACCCCGAGTCTGAAAGGCAACTGGGATACCCAGCAAAGGAGCGACCATGGATGAGTAAGGCAGGAATCCAGTTTCCAGGCAACTGGGCACCAAGATCAGCAGAGGATGGAACACAAGCCCAAGCCCCTGGTGAGTCTGTGGCCTTCTGCTTCCAGAAGCTTCTCATGTGGCCCCATTAGGGACACAGCCCTGTCTGTGGGGTGAGGCTAAAGTTACAGGGTTTCATGTCACAAAGGCAAGGGCAAGAGAACAAGGGGAAAAAGAACACAATCCAAATGTAACTAAGGTATATTTCACATTCACATGAAAATTCATCTTTTAAAATTAGTGATAAACATTTCCTTTTATAGTTTAAGTTAAACACATCCTGCTTGCCCTTGACTCCAAAAGGGATACTCAATGATACACTGAAAATCATCATTCTGTATTAACAAACCCCTTATTCCCAACAGATCATCTCCTAAAGGACATATTTCAACACTATTTCTGAGAGTTTTCTTCTCAAACAACATCTACAATGCTCAATACTGTAAGAGGTATTAAAAATATCATTGGCTATCCTGTATTATCACATTATGTATAGGAAACTCTTTAGAAGACTGGCTCTCAAATATTAGCATAAGAAGCAATATTGATTAACAAACTAAATAGAAAAATCTTTTTTGTACACATCTATAGTACTATGTCCTAAGTTACATACTTTATGACCAGGGACTTAAGTATAATGTATGCAATCAAGATTTTATCAAAAGTCACATCAGAAAAAGGACTGGAAATCCAGAAATCTGATGTGATTAAAAAGGTCAGACAGATATTTAAGTTTGAGAGACAAAGTGAGGGAGTTGGATTTACATCAAGCAAAGCTCAAAGGTAAAGACAGATATCATGTGACTTAAAACAACATCATCAAAAGGAAAAGAGGTTAAAAAAAATATTTTAAGTCTTCTTTGTTGCATTTTTTTTTCTAGTTTTTCTTATCTCCTAAGCTCATAGTAAGGGCAAGATCAAGGTGCTTTTGAGAGACTTAAAATTTCAAATAAGGCTTCCCAGTCACTGTTCTTCACTGATACAATCTAAGCCAAATAAGCATCTTACATTCTCTATCACAAATCCCAGGAATAAGGGAAAAGAAGGGTTATCACCATCGGTGGGAAGCAAGATAATGAGCACAAAAGATCTGGGGTGTTAAGTATCTTTCTCACATGTCCTTGGATCGCCTGGCTGGGTAGACTGCTCCCACTCATTGCTGGGCATGCATGCGTGCATGTGTATATGTGTGTGTGTGTTTGTGTGTACGTGTGTGTGTGTGTGCACATGCACGCTACAGACAGGTGTGAGCCCTGAAATGAGCAGCTGTTCCAGGATTCGTTTAAAAAGTGACCACACACAAGGCAACCTCTTGCCCAGCATGAGATGATCTCCAGAAAGTGGGGAAAGATCTGTTTTCAGAGAGAAAGCTAACCAGAAGAGAGGTACATGGAGCCAGAGTTGGACACTCCCAGGAGGAAATCTTTAAAAAGCAATGGTGATGACAACCAGAAAGAATCTGCAAGGCAGTTAACTTCAAACTCTTGCCAGTGCCACACGGCGCCAGTCTTTCTTGACTGGCACTGCCCCTGTCCGTTCTGCTCACCACATCCCCTGTGGGAGTCAGACACCAGGCCAGCAAGCTGGGGTTGAGAAGAAGCCCACTGCATAAGCTATCCCATGGCAGGCTCCCAGCCTGGAGCAGGCTCCCATGCGAATGGGAGAAGCTTCAACTTTAAATGAAGTTTAGGCTAATATCAACAAGCCTGGACATTAATTACAGAAATGAGACTTTATAGGATTATACACAACAGGAGAAGTTGATATAGTATTCATGTTATTACTCAGGAAAAGTTATAGCACCTATCTCAGATTCTATCCAAGGAGAAAGATTAAAAAATATCATCAAAAAAGGATGAAGGGTTAAGAGGAAAACACAAAGTCACATTACGATTACACATCAACACTGTGTTCCCTCCTTGAACACGGTGGTTAAAATAAAATCAAAGGAGAAAACTGGAGCATTCATATATTCTAAAAATTCAGGAGTAAGGAAATAGGATGGGTTCTAGTGGTCTATCTGTAGGGAGTTAAGTTTTTAAAACATTTATTATAATGCAAGGTACTAAATGGCAAGCATTGCATCTTACATATTTTGTTTAGCCATACTCAAAGTGTTAAGGATATTCAAATATTAGGTGATAAAGTACAAAATCTGATAAGCAAAGTTTATTCATCTCTACTCCAAGGAATAAAAAGACATAAAACTGATTTAACAACCTTGTATAAGAAAAGTTGCTGGAAAGATTGTATACTGAATTGCAGCCTAAAGCAAAAAATATAAATCTCTCAGATGCCAAGAAAATCACTGTAAATATTTTACAAATGTTGAGAATCTTGATGGGTGTGCTTTGCAAATCTCAAAAGTAAACTTTAGGTTGAGTTCAGTTAGATGCAAAAGTGGCCTAACACAGGAAACTAAAGCCAAGAATGAGGTGTCTGAAATTCCACCTCAGGATATTTAAATGAACTATATGTATTCAGATTCAGAATGGAAATTAATATAGAAATATAGAGATAAAGGAATTGTGATATAAGCTATGAAAATGAAGACTATGTTGGCAGTTCTCCAAATATAGGAGCCAATAATTTTAAAGAAGAGGCAGACTATTTTTTTTACACCTTGATAAGGAACAAGCAAGAATGACTAGGGTAGGCAGGGTCAAAAATCAGATCCTGGGAAACAAAACACAAAAATAGTAAAGGTGATTATGTGGCAAAGACAATGAAATCTCTCTTTCACTTCCTGAGACCATTCTCAAGTTGGCATCCACTCCCTTAGGACAGTTTGTCATGCTATATATGGCCTTACAGCAAGCCTCTACCAAAAGTTTCCTCATGTGGCCAGTAGTCAAACAAGAGTGCTTATTAAAATGCAGATCCCTGGGGCCCATACAATACCTGCTGACCCAGTATGCCTGGCAGCAGGCCCAGGAACATGCGTGTTACAGGACTCCTCAGGTGACTGGAATGCATGCTGCTCTAATCACCTGAACTAAGTCTCTCTTCTCCATTATTCCTCATATTCATCCTTTCCTTTCTAGTTCAACACTCACCTCCTAGCGGAAGTCTTCTATGATGAACTCCTTTCGATGCCCATGAATCCTTTACTTTCCTCAATAATTATGTGTCCAGCTTTGTATCTTTTCCCGTTTTATTTATTGTTCTTACATCGTTCCGCTTGTTTGTTACAAAAAAACCAGCTAACACATACTAAGCCTTTGTTCTGTCTACTTAACTCAAATCTTTTATATAATCATTAACAACAGCCCTATGAGAAAGATACTATTCTTACGCCCCAATACATGGGAAAACAGTTTTCAAAAGGAAGTTTGCTTCAGCTGACATTGCTAAAAAACAGTAAAGCTACAATGTAAACCAAGATAGTCTTATTGGTTATTGCTCTGAACTATTAATTACAAGAACTTTAATCTCCTTGAAGCAAATTTTGTTTCACAATATAAAAAGGAAACATGAAAAAAAACTGGCACAGAATAGAAGTAGTGGTTAGAATGGTGAAAGTATTAAAGTTATTAAAGCATATGATTCAAAGCAATCTAGCAAAGCCAATAGAAGAAAACATAATACCTAGATGAATATAGCAGTATTAGGTGGGAATAGAAGGAAACTATTGTTCTAGAACAACTACATGGTAATCTTCCAGGATAGAAGGTTTAAACTTTCCATCCTGATCTCATTAGAATACTCAACACTTTGCCTGCAGCTAAATCTCATTAGACTACTCAACACTTTGCCTACAGCTAAGGTCTTGATCTCATTAGAATACTCAACGCTTTGCCTCTAGCTAAGGTCTCCTAGTTTTATAAATGTCCCTGATAAAAGCAATGTCCTTATTATCAAGCCCGCTAACCAGCATGACTAAGAGAAGTACCAACTGAAGCAGCGATCCAGGAAGACAAACTCTTCCTTTGAGACAGAGGCCTCCAAGGTCACTGCTGGGACAATGGGGAAACAAGAATCGGAATCTCCCCTCAATTTCAATGGAAAGATTCAAGAGGAAAAATTTCCTCCTTAAATTGGCAAACACCTGCACAACCTCCTAGAGAAGACACCATTTATCTACAGGTTACCATGGGCCAGGTCTATGCTGAGTGTTCTCAGAGAGGAGGAGCCAGGGGCCCTGAAGGCTCTGACATGTTCAAGATCAGATGCTGGAAAATGGCAAAGCTGTGATTCAAACAGATGCCACAGCCTCGAACATCCATGTTTTTCTCCCCACTATATTTTGTTTCATTCTCTCATTCCAGGGTCACCACAGGTTACGATAAATATTTCCAAGTTAGTGGACTGTATTAATATTTTGCATCTGTGTGTAAAATGCAATGATCCAGCTGACTTTTTCCCGAAGTTTCAGACACCAAAGCAGCTTCAAGCAACTCATGCAGATAAAGGGAGCGGGAAAGGAACAGAACCACATCTAGGAAACCTGGAGATTTACACACAAAAGTGAAATTTGATGTCTGCCTGCCGTGTTTGCTGTTAGTTTCTTGCTTTTCATTATTTTTCTTTTCTTTTTCTAAGAAGTTGAAGGCCATGACCCTAAATGCTGAAACTTAACCTTCACTGGCTACTTTATAGATAAAATTCATAAGTTACCATGGTAATTGTTGCTTCATTTGTTTTTCAGGAACTGGGGCCAGCTCCTGTCCACTTCCAACCAGTTAAGACCACTGATCCTTCAACTGGGCCTGTGCAAGCGCCCAAGAGATGGCCTTTTGAAGTCAGAAGGCCAAAAACTCCCCCCTCAGATTACACTAATTAACCAGCATTTTCTGTACATATGTCCTATGAAATGCCCTGAACCCTGACTACACTTGAGTAGAATAAACCTGTTACCTCATTCTTCCCCACTGCCAATCACTTCCTCCCATGCCCTAGACCACCCCACTTCCTGTAAATATCCCTAAACCTTATCTTCAAGAAGGAAGATTTGAGAGGTGTTCTGCCTCCTCGCTCGGCAGCCTTGCAATTCAATCTTTTAACTTTTGCAAAGCCCGTGTCACAGTGATTAATTTACTGCACATGGGCAGAATGGACCTGCACCTGGCCAGTAACGAAAGCTATTGTTCTGAAGACTCCACAAGAAAGAAAAATGTTCCCAAAGTATCCTGGAACAGCTTTTCATGTTCTATTAAGAGTTTTGATGCAAAAGCATGAAACCTGCTGTCCAAAGTTCCAAGCAGGTTAACAAATAATTACTAAATCTTTCAACCCTCTGAATCTACAGTTTTCATTTGAAGACTAAGAGATATTCGGTCTAAACTTAGTCTCTTACTAAGCTATATAGAAACAACTCAGAAATCTGCGTTTCCATCAGTGACTCACATAAACAGGTTAGTTGCCCTCTATTTTTCACAAACACAAATCTAATTGACAAAAATTTGTTTATCAAATTTTTAAATGCTTTCTTTACAACATTGGAGCACTCTGAAGCTCTCTGCAGTCTGTAAAATTATCTGGAGGAAGCCATTATTTTTTCACTATGTTTAATCTACTTGGTCAAGAAATTATCACAAACCATTTTAATTTGCATTTTACCAAGCCTCTTTTAAAATATTCTTACAGTGTAGAAGAATTCTGAAAGCTTGATTATTTGTACTCAAGACATCAGAGATGCCATTGCTATAGATTTCTAGGGGTGCTCCCTTGGCAAAACCGCAAAGTTAATAACTCTACAGTCCCCACTCATCAGCAATATCTTTATCACCTACTCACACTTACCAAGCAAAGTGAAAATAGAGTCTATCGATTAAGGAATGTTAATTTAACAGTTTTTTAGTAAGCATTTATATGTTCACTACTGTAGACAGTTGCTGTGGCTGATATAAAAGCAGCATTCTTTTATACCATATTGAGTATTCAACTACAAGGAGCTTTCAATTCAAAAAGCTACTAGTATCTCTCAGTAGAAGCTCCAACAATAGCCAGTGAAGACACTCACAAGGTTAATAGATGCTCTCCATTCACCCTAGTAACAATCTTACCCTGCCTAGAATATGGTAGTTAGGGAGCTTTTCCCTGGCCACCCAAATATTTCTGCCCCCACTAAGACCAGTTAAATTGTTTGCCTACAATGAGATAGTTGTGTTTGTTTCTCAACTCACTTATGTCAGTTTTACTTATTGTTGTCATTCATTAATTGTAATTATTTTGTGTGCATTAGTTTGGGTCACCAAGCAGCAGAAATCAACACAAAATTGGACATGCAAAAGGCATACTGGAGCAGAGAGGAGGAGAAGGTAGGGAGCATCCTAAAAATAAGATGCAGGTCAGATGTCTACGGAAGGAAAGAGGAAAGGAGGAGGACTATACTATGGTGCACTCCCAAGGGAGGTTTAAGCAGGCTGATGGGCAGTCTTTGAGCTAAAGTCCTACTGGAAGCTGGAATATAGGACGAGATGTGACTACTTCTGGAGAGGAGTCCCACAACTGGAACGTGTCTACCTCACTACGCCTTCTGTGCCCAGTTACTGGCCAGGAGAAGTCCACAGAAAACCAGCCTCAGAGTGAAGGCAGACACAAAGGCACAGCAGCTGGCTCAAACATGCTTCCCACAGCAGGAGACCTGAGGCTGTGTTTTTCGTGGTTGTCTTAGCATGTAAACCAGTATTAATAACAACGGCTAAGACTTAGCACTAACTGTGTAGACTGTTTATAGTGTTTTTCATGCATCAATTTAACACTCATAACCATGTCAAGGTAGGTACAATTAGTAACTCTATATTATAGATCAGGAAAATGAGGCATAAGTAAGTATCCACACTCAAAGAGCTAGTAAGTGGCAAAAGTGTAATTTGAATCCAGAAGTCTTTACACCTCAAAAATTTGAGTGAAAAAATTTTTATTTTTCAATTAAAAATTAAGTTAAACACTTTGGAAAGACTCGTTAAAAACAGGTTGATAAATTATCACTGTCACATGAAATATGATTAGCATAACTGAAAAAGATTAAGAGAAAGAAATCTTAAAAATCGAGGAAGAGTCATTCAATGACTCTTGAATGCAGCCATTCATTAACATGTAACAGACATTGTTCTATGATCAAAAATGACAAGATTTTTAAGAATCCCTGTCCTCCTGCAGCTTGCATTACTCTGTGTGTGTGTGTGTGTGTGTGTGTGTGTGTGTGCGCGCGCACGCGCGTGTGTGTAGGCTGGGGCAGATAATGAATATGTTGTATAGGAGGTAATCAGTGCAAAACAGGGAAGGAAAGTAGGAAATTTATAGACAGGCAGAAGTGTGTTTGTGAACAGAGGAGAGGACCAACTTTAATTAGGGAGGCCAGGGAGAGCCTGAGTTCATGGTTGAGCAAAGGCAAAGGTGGTGAGGCAGGAGCATTCCAGGCATTGAGAACAGTAAGAACTAATAGGCAGGGGTAGGAACATGCCTGGCATGTTGCATGAACGAGGAGGTGAGTTTAGCTGAAGCAAAGAGAGCAAGGGGCATGGCAGGAAATGAGGTTGGAGAGATAAAGGGGACAGATCATGTAGAGCCTGGTGGGTCACCATAAATACTTTCACTTTTATTGGGAGTGAGACAGAACCCACTGGTGATCCTGAACAGAGAAGCAATCTGACGTTTGTTATAAAGGGATCACTCTGACTATATACAGAGTACAGATAAGAGTTTGGGGTGGTAAGGATGGAAGCAGGAAAACAAATTTAGGAGGCTACGGCAGAATCCTGCATGTGGCTGCTTTGCAATTGTCACTCCAAAAATCCCATTATAAAGAATCCAAAATGGAAATGACAGAAAGTGCATTAGTGATGTGGATCATGCTAGGAAAATAATCCATACTTAAGGAAAAAGCCTTGGCCTTCAGGCCAGTCCTTTGCCTGTTTGGTCTCCCATGCATTCTCCGCCTTCCACTTCACATGAACGAACCCTGCAAACTACAGTCCTTGAAAACTGGCTTCAAATTCCAGTAGGCTAATGAGAGACCAGGAGAAACACAGATGAGGGGAAATGAGTGTTTGCCTCGTTAGCTCCTCTGCTTCATGTGGCATCTTCAGAAGCAGCCACATCTCCTCCATTATTCCGGCTCCCTGTGGGCAGCCCCATTCCTGGTTCCAGTTACCACCAGGTAGCCCTGGATCCTGGTTTCTGCTCTCACCAAGCAGCACCTCAGCTATGGTTGAGTTCCCACCAGGCAGCCCCCTCCTTGGCTCTGATTACATTAACTCCTCCCTTTGTCCCTTTGGCCCCATGGCTTGCTGCAGCTGGTAACCTCTGCATTACATAACAGATCCCTGTTTGCTCTTTTGGCTTTTTCAATACTTTCGTAATTAGTTCCCTACATTAAATTCCCTCTGTTGAACCACTTGGTGATGGTTGTTTTCCTGACTAGATCCTGACAAATATACCCCCACATCAAAAGATTCACAAATGAATGTACATGTATATAACCGTGTTCAATTAAAATCTTGACGAAATGTATATATTGTTCTATATGATCCCCACTATTCATATCAAATACCTCCCCGGGAAATTAGGCTGTAGGGGTGGTAGGGGTCATGGGAGACGAGAGGGGAGGTAGGAGGAAAAAAGGCAACATGGTAGAAGGGAAGACAGGAGAAGACGTGGAAGGCACATACTGTGCGAAGGTTTCAGTGCTTTGCAAACATTCTCTTATCTGGAGCCCAAGGCAAAGACCCAGGAGCTCCTTGTGCTATGGAGAGTCACACTGGTAAAAAAAACTCCCGCTCCATCCTTTCTTCAGAGAGCCTGCTCCAGTCAGTCAACACCAACAGACTGGAGCCACAGTAATTCCTGGGGCAAAATCCTAGGAGCTGCCAGAAATGAAGGTCTTGCCTTCACCTGTGCTCTACTCACAGCATATAATAATGAAAAAGTCAGAGGAGAGGAAGCATATGAACATAACAAACAGCAGAAAGACACCTGAGCCACTGAGGTGTCAAGACGAAGATACCATCCATGTTTGTTATAGAACATCACCAAACAGCACACGAGACATCATGCTGTTTAGCGGTGCCCGAACGAGGTATGCTGCACACATGCAAGGGAGACTTCACGAGCAACTTCAGGGCTAACGCTGATTATTGATGCGGATAAAGAGTAAGCGTAAACAACGATAGACAATTTAGCTTCAAGTACCTGCAGAGAGTAAAAGATTCTATAGAAAAGCACTTAAGGTTATAGTGCTGATAAGTGTTTGTTATAAAGGCAATGCTGAATTGACCCCGGGGAACAGGTACTCTCACTAACACGAAAACACTGCTTCAGCACTATGGCTGTCGCACACCACTTAGCTTAATTCAAAAAGGAAGCATGTCCTTGAAAATCGCAGTATACAAGGACATCACTACATTTGTGTAAGACCTAAAAAATTAGATAATGTTTACTGAATTGTTATATATGAAAATATAACTCATACAAATATAACCTACAAAAGGCTTTAAATTGCTTAAAAGCCTTTTCCTCTGGAGAGGAGGTAGTTTGCAGTGGAGTCTGGAAGCTTCTTAAGTGTGACTTTGATCCCCGTCTGCTGTAGTCACTGATGGGAGAAAAAGCAAGACCCTAGAACAAGAGGTTGCCAATTTCCTGGAGGGATCATTGCCTTAGTATCAGTAGTAGTATTTCTTAGCAGTATTCCACCTGGAAGCCAGTTCTTCCTGTATCAAATCGTGCAGAGGAAGAAAGGAACGTAGTAGCCACTGAAAGTGAGAGGTATGATATACACATTAACTTGTTTAGTCCTAACAGCAATCCATTCCTTCATATACAAAAAGGTACATAAAGAGCGGGGTTGAAAAATCTGGCTACTGTCATACCTCTAACAAATTGCAGTCTGGAATTCCATTTCCAAACATAAATGAGGGGCCCTCCTATTCAGACCATAAGTGTACCCCCACAAATTGTGAGGGCAATTAATAAAATAACAGTGGCAATTTGGACCAGAATGATGGGATATCACAGGGAGGCTGACCTTGTGGCTAGATTGTGCTGGGTCCTGATACAAGAAAGTGACATGAGACCTAATAAATGGAATTTAGGATACAAGAGAAGCTATGGAAACAGGAGGGAAAACATAGAAGAATTTTGAAGTCCTTCAGATATAAGACTGAATATGAAACAAATGCAGACTGCATCTACTTCTGTCTTTCAAGCCCTGACAACTTCTTCTAAATTCTGGGCACCATTTTCCATTACATAAAGTCTCCTCCACAAACATGGCTGAAATTAAATTTATTACCTGCCCCCTTGTTTGCATACTGCTGGTGGCCTAACTCCCATTCTAAAGCCCTTCACTCTTTCCCTCCAGGGCAGAGGCTGGTAAGAAAAATACTAATATATCAGTCTTCTTTACAGCTATGGCTTGCCTGGAAGATGCAGAAAGAAGCTGAGGTGGGGAGGGTGCTCCTTTCCAGAAAAAAAGTGTCTCCAGCACAGAGCCCATGGTCTCTGCCCTGTTTCCTTCTGCTTGGAACCACAGATACTTCTACTCCAGGCATTTGCATCCATGAAGGCAAAAGCATCATGCTGGGGATGGAAGAGCAAGGAAACAGGAGGCAGCTGCTTTACAATGGTGTCACTGAGTCACCATTGCCGTCCTTGTGTTCTTGTAAAGAAAGTCCAGTGGTTTAAGCTACAATTGGAAATGCTTTCTGTTCACAGCCAGCCCTCAAAGGAACATCCCCAAATTCTTTTCTTCTCATGTTGTTTCATATCTAGGTAACGGTATCCCCATCCCACAAGGGGCACCAGCAAAATCCTAAAATAATCTCTAAATCCTCCTCATTTAGTCTTGTTTGTTTCTCCTTCTATTTCTAAAATACCACTTACAGCCCCGCTTTCTTCTCCATCTTTTCCAGCTTTATCTGCATCACCTCATTCGTGTTGTTCTTCCCTGCACTACTAAAATGCCACCAAAATCCTCACCCTGCCACCCATCCAATAATAATCTTCCTAGATGCACAAACCTCCAGTTAAAAGTTTTTCACACACTCAACCTTGAAGTCTTGGCTCCCAGCTTGCTTCATAAGAGGCCTCACAATATCAGGACACAATGATAGCTAAAAAACATGTGCAAAATGGGCATTTTAATAAACATAAAAGAACAAATAAGTAGACCAGGCACAGAGACTCATGCTTGTAATCCCAATAATCTAGGAGGCTGAGGTAGCAGAATTGCTTCTGTACAGGAGTTTGAGACCAGCCTGGGCAACACAGCGAGACCTCATCTCTACAAAAACTTTAAAAATTAGCCAGGTGTGCCTATAGTCCCAGCCATTTAAGAAGCTGAGGCAGGAGGACTGCTTGAGCCCAGGAGTTCGAGGCTGCAGTAAGTTGTGATCATGCCACTGCTCCCCAACCTAGGTGACAAAGAAAGATCCTGTTTCTTAAAAAAAAATACAACATAAAACAAGATACCATTTGTGTTCATCAAATATATAAAGTTGTCTAATAAATTCTCTACAAAACATAATACCATATAAGTTTTTGTTATTAATAAAAAAGCCAACTTTACAAAGACATCCTTAATATTCATGATTAGCAAGCTTGCAGTGAGATGGGTATTCTTCCAAACTATTTATAGGAGTATATATATCAGTACTCATTTTAGAGAATTATTCAATATATATTAAAAGTCTCAAAATGTGTACACTCTTTCAACTCATTATTCCTAATCTAGAAATATTTTGAAATCCACCCTTCCTCTCCCCACTAGGTATAGCAGGTGGTCACCATGGCATAAATGTTAAGTAAATTATATGTGTATAGGAAGAAAGAATACGTAACCACAGAAAATATAATGAAAGTTTTTTGAATAGGAAAATATTCAGGATATAATGCTAAGTGGCAAGGGGGAAGCAAAATATAAAATTGTGTTTACAGCATGATCGATGGGGAAAAATAGATGGTAAGGATGAATTACTCAGCACTAGTTATTACCATTGGTCAGATTAGAAGTGCTTTCTCCTCTATTTCTTTTTCTGTTTCTGTATTTTCCAAATGCTTTACTAAAAGCATATATGATTTTTATATTCAGGAAAATATATGACAACCCTGGAGATTTATGAATAATAAAGAAACGAAAAAGTAAAAACTGAAAAAGAGAAATTCAGGTTATTTATTAAATGATGATAACTTTCCTAGTGAGATTCAGTGTTACTTTGGGGAAGAGAGTGGGAAGCCCTGAGAACCTGGGCCCTAAGAACAGGCACCTGTAATCGAGATCAATAACCTCTTTGGCATTTAAACAGACTCTATTACAGTTTATGAGAATTCAGAATTCCAATTATGAGGCCCTGACATTTTAAGATTTTCTATTCAGTTTCCCAAACAATCTTAAGTAACTTCCTGTACAAAGCCACTGTTGAAGATGAAAGTACTCAAGTCACCTCGTGTCAGGCTTCAACTGCAGATGGTAATGCCTTAGGAGCATGTGATTTGTCCTGTAATACATCCATGGATTCCAGAATTCAATGCAGTCTAATAAAAGTTGTAAATAAGAGCTTTTACACAAGAATCAAAATAGTTCTTATTTTGCAAAAGCAAAAACAAAGACACCTTGAAAAACCACTAGGGTAAAGATCTAATGATTTGGAGGCACATAAATCTAAGTTCAAATTCAAACACCATCAAATTGTCTGACCTGTCAGACTGTTTGCATTCTCTGAACAAATACAGAAATAGAAAAGATGAGCTCAAACTTCCAAGACTTAAAAATGTTATTTAATCTAACTCATTTCTTTTAAAAACCATGTGTGTTTTATCACCTGCTTTTTAACCTTCATACTCTGAGGAACATCATCTCAGAACCTGGTATGCATTAATATTTCAAGCACATTATGTACAGTTGACATTTTAAACTATATTTTTTCATGACAATATGGAGACTACACTGCTGTGTGGACAGCGAACAGCAATATGTAATTTTGAAATAAATGAAAGCATTGGGGTCCCTGGTGCAAAAACAAAAAAGTAAGAAGTGTAGTATTTAGGCACAAATGCTGAATAAAGCTGTCTTTAATGAAAATAAAAGAAACTGCTTTCTAAAATGTTCTCATTGTCACGATTTGGCCCTTGGGGGAAAAAGCACAGATGGTACTACCTAGTGAAACCGTTACATATTGATATGGTCAGGGAACAGGGCCTGAGGGCCATGCACATAAAAAGAATCAGGTAACTTCTGCCAAAAAGTTTCTAATGGAATTCAGGTCTCTCTCGACCTTAGCATATACCTCAGAAGTTGTTTTTCAGAATATACTCCTGATTCCCACCTGCCATGCCTCCTTTATTGTTTTGCTCCTAAAACTGCTTTACATTTTCAATTTGACTGGGTTTTGGTTAAAGGAACATTCATACTATTTTACGATAAAGAAAAATATCCCAAAAGACTCTTATGAAGTTTTATAAATGACTGATTGAACATGGGAACCCTACGTTGAAAAGAGCTGGATAATTAATTAGATGAGAATCTTTTAATTTTTATTCTTAGCTTAATGTAAACAATGCCTGGTTAATGCCTCTAGACAAAGACATACTGCCGAATGAGCGACAAGTTTCTCTTGAAATTCCTTTCTCCAGCCAGATGTTTATTTCGTCATATCATTTTAGAATCTATGGGCCTTATTCTAGGTAACAGCTCCGTTAATATACAGAGGAGACACCAATAAAACTATTAAGTCACACAGAGAATGAAAACATTAAAAAATAGGGAAAATTTTAATCATACACATAATGTGAATATCCTATCATAGTCTTCCGTTGCTATCCACAGGGGACTTGTTCCAGGACTCCCTCAGATACCCAAATCCATGGATGCTCAAGTCCCTTATAAAAAATGGCATAGTGTTTACATATAACAACTTCCCATATACTTTAAATCTTCTCCAGATTACTTATAATACCTAATACAATGTGAATGTTATGTAAACAGTTGCTATACTGTATTGTTTTTATTTGTATTTTTTTTTATTGTTGTACTGTCATTTTCATTGGTTTTTCTTCCCACATATTTTCAATCAGGGGTTGGTTGAATCCAAGGATGTGGGACCCATGGATATAGAGGGTCAACTGTACTATGTTCCTTGAGTCTCTGAAGCAAACTTTATATTACTCTGCGTACCTAAAGTAAAGCCAAAAGGCAGGTAACAAATAAGTAACACTTGTTTGTTAACAGCAATCTTAGGGGTATGATTATAAAATTCATCAAATAGACTGTTCTGAGGGTTTGTAAGTGTGTTAACAGCAGGATGACTTCAAGGAGCTGTCTCATCCTAAAGAAAAGCAAACCCCACTTTTTACCTCCCAGCCTCCTCCCATCCCAAATTCACAAAAAATAAGACCATATCTAAAAGTTCAAGGACATGCTCCTGTCTTTGTAATCACCAATTGCCTAGCACAATAATTTTTTTAAGGCTAAAAAAGATAATTCCAACATTTTAGAAACCTCCGAGGATGAAGATAAGAACATTACAATATTTGAGAAAGGAAAAATTGGTCATCTAAATGATAAATGGTGATAGTTTACCCACCTATGTAACAGAATACCAGAACTTGTTCGTCTTATCTGTAACTTTATACCCATTGTCCAACCCCTTACTATCAGCCAGCCCCCAACTCCGAGTTTCCTCTACTCTTCCAGCTTTTGGTAACCACTATCCTACTCTCTACTTCTATGAGATCAACTTTTTCAGATTCCACGAGTGATAGCAGGCAGTACTTGTCCTTCTGTGCTTGGCCTGTTTCACTTAACGTAATATGTAGGGTCATCCACGTTGTTGCAAATCACAGGATTTTATTCTTTTCATGGCTGCATAGTATCCGATTGTATATATGTACCACATCCTCTTTATCCATTCATCCTTTGATGGATACTTAGGCTGATTCTGTACCTTGGCTATTGTGAAAGTGCTGTAATAAAAATAGGAGTGCAGATATTTCTTTCACCTATTGATTTCATTTCCTTTAGATAAATTCTCAGTAGTGGAACTGTTGGATCATATGGAATTCCAGTTTTAGATTTTTGAGAAACCTCCAGACTATTGTCCATAACGATTGTTCTAATTTATATTTCCACCAGAGTTCCCCTTTCTCCACATCTTTGCCAGCATTTGTTACTCTTTGTCTTTTTGATAAAAGTCATTCTAACTGGGGGAGAGAGAGATGATATCTCATTGCAGTTTTGACTTACATTTCCCTGATGATTAGTGAAGCTGGATATTTTTTCATATTGTTGTTGGTCATTTGTATGTCTTCTTTTGAGAAATGTCTACTCATAACTCTTGCTCATTTTAAAATTGTATTATTTTATTTTTTGCTATTGAGCTTTTGATTTCCTGATATATTTCGAATATTAACCTCTTGATAGATGCATAGTTTGCAAATATTTTCTCCCATTCTATAGGTTGTGTCTTTACTCTGTTGGTTGCTTCCTTTGCTGTGCAGCTTTTTAGTTTGATGTAAGTTCATTCATCTACTTTTTCTATACTCAACAATAATGTATTGCATACTTCAAAACAGCTGAAAGAGAGAATTTTGAATGTTCTCACCACAAAAAAATGACAACTGTCTGACGTGAAAGATATGCTAATTACCCTGACCGGATCATTACACAATGTACATATGTATCAAAATATCACACTGTACCCCCTAAATATGCACAATTATGTGTCAATTTAAAACAAAATAAAACATAAAAAAGTGAATGAAACCAGATTTTAAATTTTTCATTCGTAACACTGGAAGCTAGAAGATAGCAGTAATGCTTTCAATTCTCTGAGGGAGAATGATTTCAACCCAGAATTCTATGCCCAGACAATTTTACCATCAAAAATAAAGAAAATTTCAGATCTGCATGGAATCATAAAATTTATCATACACTCCTTCTTACAAAGGTGAAAGAATCAAAAAACAGTGGCTCCAATTCAAAAGAATTACGAAGAGAGAATGACAATTCTCAGCCTGCTGTCCAAACATTAGTTCAGATTAGACCAAGACAGAAGAAGGCTGTAAGAAGGACATTTCTGGGGAGAAAAGCAAAAACAGAGAGATTAAGGCTATTCTTTGGAATAGTTATTCTCGAACCTAAACAGACTCGACATTCCATGTCCTGGATATTCCCCCTTTGTCCTCCAAATTCCCTTTCCTCTATTCTCTACCCTGCTCTGTGCTATGGAAAGCTTAGGAACCGCAACAGCCAGGAATTCTGCTTTGCAGATTCTCTGTGGGTTTCCCTTTGGTAAGGTACCAGCACAAAATCAGACAGAGGAGAGAAAGAAGATGGTAGATTTATTCCCTTAGCTCCCTTCCTGTCACGCAGAATTGGACAGCGGCAAAACTCTCCACTGGAGAACACAGCTTCTGTCAGACAGCCTCTATCCCGTGGCTTAGCTCCCATCCAGTTCTGGCCATGTTCATTCTTTGTGTCCATTTTAGGCTCAGGGGCTATCCTACCCCCACCGTACAGTTAATCCCTGAATGCTTAGACAACTCTCACTGGTTCCCTAAATTGTGCCCAAGTCTCCATAATTTGTGCATTGTCCCTTACAAAAATTCAAATAGCTGGCACTATTTTCTGCTGGTCCTAACCTATGAGCCCTCTTTTAATTTAAAAAATAAAGAATAACCCATTTTGCTACCCATAAATAAAATGTATAGCTAGGTTATATTATCTGCAGAGACATTTTCAAATAAATAAATTATCCTTACTGGAATAAAAACAAACAATAAAATAACTGAAATAACATGTATTTCAGTAAGTAAATACCTAGACGTAACTGGTCTAGAAGATAAAAAAGTAGATGTGTACACCCACTTACGTAATGAAGAAGTCTGGGTTTAGTGCAAGTTAGGTAATATTTAACTGAATGTTGTCAACACTATTTTCCTTTTGACATTTTTGAAATAAGGGCTTAATAGTTTTTGTATATACCCATAAAAATCAAAGAGAATGTGACAACTAAAAATGAAGGCTAAGACAAGCATCCTGTCTTGGTAAAATGAATATCACAAGCGTCACTGCTGTCGGTGACATTATTTTTTAAAATGGTGAGCAATTCTCAGGAAAAGTTCCTAACAAAAAGAGTTTAATCTTCCCTCAATTTACCTAGGAGTTTTCTACATATCTACAAACACTTGCTATATATTAAAATTATACAAAAGATATTTTGTACTTTATAAATAAAGAGTTATACTCTAGGCTCCAATATTAGCAGGTTTTTACCTACATAAATGTCTAACAGGACACTGGGATGTCATGTAGCATGAAGAACAATCCTGCATCGTGTATTTCAGGATTTCTAGAATCCTTAGACTTTACCCACTAAGTACCAGTAGCAACTTCCAATCACTGAGAAAAACCAAAAACATCCCTACAAATTGTTTAAATGTCTGCTAGGGAGTATTACTGTCCCCACTGAGGATTCATAATTTATAACAACTTAAGGAGGCAATGAAGGGAGACAGGATGGGTAGGGAAGAAAAAAAGAAATCAAAACTATAAGAAAACTTGAGTGAAAACAAACACCACCAAAGCATAATACGTGGCCGTACAGTGAAAAGTAGTTAATCTCCATAATGTAAACACCACTAAGTCACTTTCAATTTGTAGAATCAACAGCTCAAAATATAGAGATCTTAATGACAGTTACAAAGCAAAAAATAATCAACAACTCATAGTGTAGGGATCTTGATGATGGTTCAGAGCAAAAAATAATCAACCTTGGGAGGGTATCTTCCTCAGAGAAAAAAGTCTGAATGCAGCTGCTGTTGGCAATGGTTTCAGACTCACTTGTGTCTGAGCCAGCTCTTCTGAAATTCCCTTAATAATAGCCCCAGAGTCACAAGGTGATAACTACAGCTATAGGCACTGGTGGGAGGGGGTGGGGTGGGCGATGCTAACAATGCACCTCCTGTCTCATACACCAAAACTTATGTCACATAGTCACCTGTGGCTGGGGAAGCTAGAAAAGCAAGTATCTTATCTAGGGCTGGAAACAGTGTAGCAAGAAAGGAGGAAGGAAAAGGACTGTCAAGTTGGCAATTAACCCTGTCAGCAGGAAAAACATGGCCATAATGTCTCTAGTTGAAGGAACAAGAAATAATGGATGAGTATGTTATTTAAATTGCAAAGCAAATTGTAGTTAAAGCATGGATATAAGAGAGACCTACTCTAACAAATACCTTGAGTTAAAGAAATTAACATAAACAAATTAGCTTACGTATGACAGACGTTCACTTTTCTCTCACAAACGGGTCTGAAATAAGGTGGTGACATTCCTCTGCAAAGCTGTGGGGGTCCTAGACTCCTTCTAACTTGTAGCACTGCTGTTCTCAACAAATAGCAACCATCAACTCATCCAAGTGACTGCTCTAACTCCTGCGACAGTGACACTAATATTCCAGCCAGTGGGAAGAGGAAAGAGACCAGAGAAAACCTGTTTCTTCCCTCTCAGGGGATGGCCCATAGGTTTGTACACATCACTTCCATTAATACCCCATTTGCCTGTACTTAAGTCTTTTGGTTATATGTAGCTGCCAGAGATGCTGGAACAAATACAAGATGCTGATTGTTCCCTAACCAGCTACTGACACATCTTTGAGGCAGCAATTTGTAAGACAATACTCTCTCCTCTTCTGGCAAGATTCACTTTCCACTCTCAGAGAAATCTCAGCAGTCTCTAGGCTAGCTCTGAATTCTATAAAAACAAAGACATTGCCTCTGTAATTCCTCATTAAGAGTGATGGTCCTATGGGATCTGGCCCTATTTTCCCATGGGAGAAATAAAGCTGGTGTCCCCCAGGGCTGTGTTCTTAACCTACATTCTCTGTGAACACTCATGCTCAATCCCACTGCACAGGGAAAAGGGAGAGGAGAAAATGAGAAATGTCATTTTCAGCCAGGCAAGCCATGTACCCAACTAAAAATGTTACTGCTTGTGAGTATGGAGAGCATATCAAAAGTCTACTAGCAAAAACTAATAATGGCAAATAACCATATTCCAAGTAGAAGAAAGAGGAGCCAGATGCTTATGTGAGTGAGCTAAATCTCTCCAGCCTGCCTTCTATGCAGGAAGTACTGCAATGGCTCAAGTCTAAAAAAGATGAAATGAGGAAGAGTGGTGTAGGCGAGGTATTTTTCAGAAGAATTAAAAATAATTAAGAGTTAAAAGGTCTCCCTCTGGGAATGTGACTGGGAATGAGGAAAAGTAGGGCTGGGGACTGTTGCTTTCTACTATAAATTCTGCAAGGCTGGGATTTTTAACCACATGAATTTATTATTTTGATAAAATAGGTTAAATATTTTTAGCCACGCAACAAACTCAAAACAGCACAGTTTTACTCTATTTCTGATTTTAATGTATTTATGAACTTAGTTAAATAATGTTGAGTAAATACTTTCTGCTTATATTCTATGTTACTGCTCAGGCTACCACCTACTCAAACCTTAAACCATTGCCACAGCCTCCAAACTGGTCTTCCTGCTTCCACTCTTGCCCCTACAGTCTGTTCTTAAGGTTGTGCACCTATAAGGATGCACCTTAAATTCCATGTAAACAGTGCCCTCTGGGATTGTGCCACTGCATGGCACTGTCTATTCTCAGATCAGACAAAGAGATCTTTAGAAACCTAATCAGATCACTTCCTGAACCCATCCAAAACCTTCCAATGGCTTTCTATCACTTAAATTCTAAACATCTTACCACAACCTAAATAATTGACATAAGCTAACCTCTATCTACCTCTCCAGACTCATTTCTTCCCACTTTCCTCTATTCATACCACTCTCACACAGCCTGCACACTATTTTGCTGTTCTTTATCAGAAAAGCTTGTTTTATTCCACCTCAGGGCGTTTTGCACTTATTTTTAGTGCCCTCTTGGATACTCGTTCCTCCTGCATCTCCAAGTGGCTTAATCCTTCACTTAATTCAAGTCTTGTTCAACAGCTACCTGCTGTCTAAGAGGCTTTCCAGGACCACCCTACATAAAACAGCTACTGACACCAAAACCCCTCCCACAGTCATTTTCCCTTAATAGGAATGTGTATGCATTTATCTGTGGCATATCCATCTCTTCTACTAGAATATAAGCTTTGGAAGGTCTATCTTGAGCAACCTGATGGAATAGGAGGCTTTTGACTATCTTTCCTCCCACGGATACATCAAGGAATCAATTCTCTCCAAGAGAAGTCAGATTCCAGTTGAAAGACTCCTACCAACTGAGAAAATATCCACATCAAAACAGAAAGAAAAAGCTGAGATACACTTGCACACCAGCCCTACCCTGAGCAGAGTGTCTTATTATCAGCAAGGAAACCTCAACTCCTAGTTTCTTCCTAAAGGGTGAGGGACTTATACCACCTATATAGTGCTCAGTCTCTGCTTAGAGCTTGGCTCTTAAATCACCACACTTCAGGAATGTCAGAGAGAGGGCATCAGAGGGTTTCCCTCAAGCATAAACAACAAAAGGTGTTTTGAATTGCCTGAGCATTCCCAGCTGCTATAGCCCCAAAGATCAACCCAACTCCCATCTTCCCCCAGAAAGGGTTTTGGCTATATGCTTTTCCAGCAGCTCCCGTGGTTCTGGCCTCCAATAGGTAAGTATCTGGAAGCCTACATCACACATAAAGAAAAAAACTTCTTTGAGTTTAAACAAGGAGGCATGGCACTCCCTTTGCCCCAGTAACAATTCCAGCCCCATAGAAAATTCTCTCCATGGAAAGAGGTTGGAGGCTTCTGACACCAAGAACTTAAGGAACAACATTCCCCAAACCTGGCTTGCTCTTGAGATAAAGTCCTGCAATCTCTGATTGGAAGGAGGCTGGGGAACCTCCTTGTACCTGAAGGGAAAAGTGGGCACTCCCTGCCCCTTCCTCCCTGGCTTACCTTGAGTGAAAACTCCAGACCAGAAGTCTCCTCCTGCTAGGACGGAGTGAGAATTCTGCTTCCTTTAACAGAAGAGTGGGCACTCCTTGAGCCTTCTTTTCTGACTTGCCACAGCAATAAATCCATGTCTGTAGACTCTCTCTGAAAGTAGTTTATGCATGCATCAAGTGCCCCAACTTTTACAGCCTTCACTCAAGTGACTGGCTCCTAAAGCACCTAGCTCTAGGAGTTGACAGAACTCTATACTGACGAGAACAAAAAAGTGACTTTTAAATTTACAAACATTTAGCAGCTATCTTCCCAGCTTAAAAGTGACCAGACTGATCAAGAGTGTAGGAATCTGCCTCAGGCCCTCTTCTTGGTGTAGGACAGACTCAGTGGGAGATAAACTCTGGCTCTCAGCTTCTCTGCAAGGAAAGAAGAAACTGGAACACACATCTAACACTCCAACCTCTCCACCTGCATTCCAAGGGGCTGGCTTTTATCCTACTCTCTCATGGCAACAGCACAACTTGACACTCTCTAATTGGAGGAGAGGGGTGCTCACTAAGAACAAAGAGAGCAGGTTGGATATGTGAAAATAGCTTAGAACCTAGAATCTCTTAGCAGGCTAATTGGGAAGAAATATCTTTTATGCAAGTCCAGTATAACAGAGAAAGGTGGTTTTCTGAACTAATGTGCAGAAACCAAGACAGAAAATCAAGGAAAATGAAGAAACACAGAAATACATTCCAAATTAAAAAATAAGATAAACATCCAGAAGGTGATCCTAATGAAATGGAGATATGTGACTAACCTGAGAGGGAATTCAAAATGACATTCATAAAGACCAAGATAAGAAAAGCAATAAAGAGAAAACTCAAAATTTCAACAAAGAGAGAGGGAATATTAAAAAGTACTAAACAGAAATCATTGAGCTGAGGAATACAATAACCGAACTCAAAAATTCAAAAAGAAGTGTTCACAGTAGACTACATCAAGCAGAAAAGATTAGTAAACTTGAAGACAGGCCACTGGGAATCATCAAATCTGAGAAGCAAAAATAAATAAGAATGAAAAAGAACGAGGACAGCCAAAGGGACTTATGGGACACCATCAGGCAGAATAATGTATGCATTACTGGAGTACCAGAAGGAAAAAGAGAGGGATAGACAATAAATTCAAAGAAATAATGACAGAAAATTTTCCAAGTCTGGAGGAGGAATTAGAAATCCAGATCCAGGAACCTCAATGAATACCTAATAGGATGAACCCAAAGAAACCCACAATAAGACACATTATAATCGAACTGTAAAAAAAAAAAAAAAAAAAAAGATAAGAAAAGAAAATTTAAAGTAACAAAGAGAATATTGAAAAAGCTGCAAAATAAAGTGACTTGTTACATAGAAAGGTACCCTTATAAGACTATCAGTGGATTTTTTAAACAGAAACCCTGAAGACCAGAAGGGGATGGGATGATATAGTCAAAAACCCAAAAGACAAAAATAAAGCTGCTAACCAAGAATATTATACCCAGAAATCTTGTTCTTCAAAAATGAAGGAGAGATAAAAACTTTCTCAGACAAACAAAAGCTGAGGAAATTTATCACTACTAGATCTGCCTTACATGAAATGCTTAAAGGAGTCCTTCAAACTGAAGGAAAAGTTGATAAGCAGCAACCTTTTTCCTCACTGGTAAAAGTAAATACGTAATAAATTTCAGAACATTCTTATACTGTCCTGGTGGTGTGAAAACCAACTGTATCTCTAGTATGAAGGTCAAAAGACAAAACTATTAAAAATAACTAGGGCTTCAATAATTTGCTAAGGGACACAAACAATAAAAGATACAAAATGTGTCATCAAAAATAAATTGGGGGGGGTAAAAGTGCAGAGTTTGTGTAAGTAATCAAAATTAGGTTGTTATCAACTTAAAGTAGCCTGTTATTAGCACAAAATATTTTATGTAAGACTCACGGTAATCACAAAGCAAAAACCCTTAGTAGATACACAAAAGATAAAAAGAGAGAAGCAAAGCATACTACTACAGAAATTATCAAACCACAAAGACAGAAAGAGAGGAATAGAGGAACAATGTATCTACAAATTAACCAGAAAATAAAAAACAAAATAAAATAGTAAGTCCTTACCTATCAGTAATTACTTTGAATGCCTATGGATTAAATTCTCCAGTCAAAAGACATTAGGTGGCTGAACGGATTTAAAAAAAAAAAAAAAAAAAGACCCAACTATATGCTGCCTCAAAGAGACTAATTTCACCTGTAAGGAAACACAGACTGAAAGTGAAGGAAAGGAAAAAGATATTCCAGGTAAACAGGAAACCAAATGAGAGCAGTGGTAGCTATACTTTATCAGACAAAATATACTTTAAATTGAAAATTGTAAAAAGAGACAAAGAAGGTAATTATATAATGGAAAACGTTATAATTTCACTAAGAAATTATAACAATTATAAATATGCATGCACAGAAACAGAGTAGAAAGATGCTTACCAGAGCTGGGGTATAGAAGGAGGAGGGATCGGGAAAGGGGAGATGCTGATCAAATGGACAAAGTTTCAGTTAGACTGGAGGAATAAGTTTTAGTGACCTATTACACTGCATGGTGATCAAGGTTAATAATAATGTATTATGTATTTCCAAACTGCTAAAAGAATAGATTTTTAATGTCCTCACCACAAAAATGATAAGTTTGTGAGGTGATAGATATGTTAATTATCTTGATAGAATATTTCTACAATCTATACATAGATCAAAATATCACATTGTAACCCATAACTAAACATAATGATTTTTCAACTAAAATAAATTTTAAAAGGGCTATCTTGTCCATGCCTATATTCAATGCCTAAAAAAGTACCTCCCGCACAACATCTGTTCAAATATTACCTCAATATTTGTTGACTAAATGCAATGTTTTACAATGTAAAACATTTTCTCCCAAGTGTAAGTTATTAGAAATTTAAAAAGGACACTCTTTGAAGATATGCTCCATACAAGTATTTTTTTTTTTTGGTTTTTGTTGTTCTTTTTTTTTTTATTTCACAATATTATGGGGGTACAGATGTTTAGGTTATGTATGTTTCCCTTGCCCCCCACCCAAAGTCTGAGTTTCAAATATGTCCATTCTTCAGGTGGTACACATTGCACTCTTTGTGTCCATACAGGTATTGTACTAGATGCTTTTCAGAAATTATTTTACAAATCTTCATAACAGCTCACTGAAGCAGGTGTTAATCATTTTACAGATGAAGAGACAGAAATTTAGAAAGGACAAGGAAGGGAAGACCCCCCCCCACCCACTCTACTACAGATGGGGTTGTCATTACAAGATAGAAAATGGAAAATGGAAAACTCTTAGAAAGAAAGGGGAGAATGGGAGAGGGGAGAGATATGTTACCACTGAGCTAAAAAAAAAAATTATTACGAGTAACCTGGTTCATTCTACTTTTCAATTTATGTATTCCAGCATTTGCACAATTCTTTGAGTCTGCTTTTTTCATTCACAATTGAAATGAAAAACAACTAAACTTATTAAGTACCCAATTAATGTCAAAGATTGGCTATTTACAGTATACTTCATAATCTTTCAGTAGCACGGCATTTGAAACCTATGTTTATCACTAACAATTTTAAATTCACTCTTATAAAACAAAACCACAACAGATATATAATGTACACACATTTTGTATAGTTTGTACCCCTCCCAAAAAAAGCCTATACAAAGAGCAATTCTGCTGAAGCTTAATTGTTGAGTAGCAAAGACACCAAGTTATGACTCAAGCTGTTCATCAGCTAAAGAAAGAAAGGCTGAATTCAGCATACAAAATAGAGTTTTGGAATGTTAATGTATGAAAAGATGGATTGTGTGAAATTAACCTAAAATGAGTTCCTAGGGTCACTAATGTGAGAGTCATCTCCATATTGCTATATCCACTTAACATTTTCAATTCCCATCTTGACTTCTCAGGAGCACCTGACACTGTTTTCTACTCCCTCTGCTAAATAGTTATTTCCTTATTTTCTGTGACATTGACCATCTTAGTTTTCTTCTTATACATCTGGCTGTTCCTTCTCCATTTCCTTTTCCAGTTCAGCCTTTTCTTCTATCCTAAATCCTGAAGTTCTTCAAGGTCAGTCATTAAAATCTGCTTGCTGGATTCTCTTTTTCTGTGACTCCTCATCCAAACCCATGGCTTCAATCACTATCCATATGATAACTCTCCAATTTAACTCTTGTGCCCAAATCCCTCCCCTGAGCTCCAAACAACAGGCTCTTTGATCTGTTCTTATTTGCAGGATTATAAACGCAACATCTTACCTATGAGATTTCAGCAAGATTACAGCAAGATCTGTGGTGGATTAACTTGCATATCCCCACATCACTTATCTCTTAAATAGCTGTAAGGAATAAAAAGGAAAGGGAAAAAAGTCCAAGGCCTAGGATTCTAAGATTTGGTGATCAAACAGCACAGAAATTCTTATAGCATTGCGTATTTTAGTCACGTAACTTTAAGTTTTCATAATTATTCGACATTTTGGCACCTCTCTCTGTCATTTCGAGTGCATCAGTGAACTTCGTTATAAATAAATAGAAACCTTTATTTCTTCTTCAAAGGAAAATTTATATAGAAGCTTATTACATAAAAGATGTAAAAGCAAACTGAGCCTAGTTGAAGCAAGGATGAGAGAACAAGAATGAGCTTTACCTCAGTCTCCCTACTTACTACTGCTTGAGAATATATGCAATCCTTCTGGTTAAGAAAATGAGGGCTTTCCAAGCGTAGGCTGGAGTTGTCTTGTTATATTTCAGAATTTTTTCTGATGATATTCAGCATTTTGTAAGCCTTTTTATCTAAAGCAGTATTTTTAGTTTTAGATATTTTTTCTAGAGAACCAAATTAAGACTCATCTCTTTAAATAAATGTGGAATATATTTCCCTAAATATGTTAAAGTAGTAAGAATACAGTCTTCATGGTTAGCAGAATTTATTTTTCCTACCTTCTAATAAAAAATTCCATACATATCCACAAAAACATATTTTTAAAAATAGGGCAGCAACACTGTAGACTAAAGATAAAACTATAATCCAATTTCTAGAGGAATGTCCACTAACTTCGTAACCCATGAACAAAACTGGATATAGCCTCTTAAAACACATGTGTTCTTCCCTTTAAATCAGAACAGTAAGCATAACTATGAGGGTGATTTATATTGTCACTCTACCTAATCCTACCTCCAGGATAGGACAGCTCAAATGTCCCAAAATAAAGGCAGCCAAATACCCCCTGAGGAGAATGATCTTTGGGGAAAGCAAAACCACCCACCTGTATCTGACACTTCCTCTATTTCCAGATGTATTAAAAAACAAAAAAATAGAGTCCATATAGCAAAAGAGATAAAACAAAAATCAAAGGAAACAGAAAATACTGAACAAGATGGAAAAAAGTAAGATTAAACATATCAATAAGGGTTAATAAAATGTTTCAAATTCCCTTATTAGAGACTAAGCAAAAATTGTTGTATATAATAATTTTCCTCAGGAAAAATAATCCAGAAATGTGTGTACACATATGCAGGTGTATGTGTATACGTGTTTATACTACATATATACAGGTGAATTTATGTGTATGGGTATGTATATATTCCGGATACTTATCAATATCTGACAAACTCCACTAAAAGAATGTAGTTTCAATGCTAAATCTGGACAAAACAGAATCCTTGTCCCACACACACATTAAATAGATCAAAGAAAGTTACTTTTCATTGACTATAAGTATATATTTATGAATCTTCATACTACTAAGAGTCTGGCATCAAAACATATGAATTAAACATGACTAGAAAGGCAAAAAATATATAATTATAGTAGGACAATTTAGTCAACGAAGACAAAAATAAGATAGGAATCATTTCTATAACAATGCTAATTACTAGCTATAGCAAACTTTTAATCCCAAAGTCATAATATATACTAATTTGTGATGGAAAACATAACAAAGCTAAGAACAAGAATGCTAAGAATAGTTCAGTAAACTACATTCTTTGTCAATATAAAATTAGAAATCTATTATTAAAGAGAAAACAAAAATCTTTCAACAAGTTGAAATTTTAAAATTACTCTTCTGATTAACTATGTAAATACTGGTTCAAAGAAAAAAATCTGAAATAAGATTAAATATTTAAATAAAAATAAGTTTTATGCAGTAACATATGGACTGATGCCAAAATGTACTTAGAGGTAAATTCATAGCTTTGCATATTTTTGTTATTTTACTACAAAAAGCTGAAAATAAATTAAGCATCTTAACCACGAAGCCAGATGAAAGAACCATTCTCCTATGTCTGTCTACCATTCCCTCAGTCCTCTTTCTAAAAAACCCTAAGGGAAACACAAAGAAAGGGCAGCAACTATTGATTTAAAGAACAGCAAAGGGGGGGCAAGGGCAACATATGTAATCCAAACATCTGTACCCCCATAATATGCTGAAATAAAAAATATAGAGAGAGAAGAAAGGAAAAGAGAAATGGTCTGAATCATTTCTTCTAACAGGTCTCATAAACTAATTATTTGGAGGAGAAAAAAAACCTTTAATTTTCTTACAGGTTCAAAGAATGTCTGAGCAGGGATTACTAATCTTCATGAGCAAATCAAGAATTTAGGAATTTGATAAAAATGGCTCTCCCTCTCAAAAAATGGTTGAGAATTGAAGACAATCTGAAATAGAGAACCAGGTCTTGATGTGTTAGAAAGAACATAAAGAACAACTCACATGTCTATCAACTGACAAACAAAAACAAAATATGGTATATCCTTATAATGGAATATTATCCAGCCATAAAAAGGAATGA
>CAUYSK010031482.1:0-19107 GCA_963575035.1 Avahi laniger
TACAGGCATGTGCCACCATGCCCGGCTAATTTTTTCTATATATTTTTAGTTGTCCAATTAATTACTTTTTATTTTTAGTAGAGACAGGGTCTCGCTCTTGCTCAGGCTGGTCTCGAACTCCTGAGCTCAAACAATCCACCCGCCTTGGCCTCCCAGAGTGCTAGGATTACAAGTGTGAGCCACCGCGCCCGGCCAAGATTGTGTTTTAATAAATGAAAATACAGTGCCTGATTTGGCATAAAGTAACTGTGAGCTCTTTTTCACTAGTAAAGTGCTTAATTAAGACTATTCTTCTACCACATAATTTATTTGTCAAAACGTACAAAATGTCTTTGTCTCTCTCTTTAAAATATTAGCTTTTTAAAATTATGGAATTATTCACTGAAATTTTACTTAATCGGAAAGCTTTACTGTTTTTTTCTCTTGTTAATTAAAAAAAACTACTTGAAGAATAACATTTAATTTTTATTTTTAAAACTTTGCTGTGAACATACATATAACACTAAATTTGATCCCTTCAGTAGCTGTCTGTGTGCCATGAAGCACTTGTGACAAAAAACATACATAAACTTTAGGGTAAAAGTTAACAAGGAATCAAAATATCTTCCAAAAAGAGGGGGTGGGGGCAGGGGGAATCAATAAATTAAAAAAACCATAGCTTTCATTTTATAAAAAATAATTTGAATAATCTTCTTATAAATCTCTAATGCTTACAAAAGGAGGAAATACATTTAAAATAGTCTTTTAAACACAGATTCATTTGTACAATGTAGTTATGATCAGAAAAATAACAACTAAAATGACATTTCAGTAGTCTACGTTCTCTTCTCAGCAAATTCCACATAAAATTTAACTAATTTACAATTCAAAATAAGATTTTAACTGCCAACAAGGTCAGACTAGTTATAGTTAGTACCTGAATATCAAGCTCTTTTCCATATTGTACCCAACTTTTAAACATAGCTCAATGATAGGTAGTGGTAACAATACTTATGGGCATGGTTACCACCCATGACTACTGCATTGCAGCTTAAAACATGCTTTGGTCAGTAAATGAAAAAGATATAAATCAAATAAGAAGGCAAAAAAAGTTGTTTTAGAACCAATAAAATAAAAAGATACAAATCAAATAACAAAGCCAAAAAAGTTGTTTTAGAACCAATTTCCCGACTTAAGTAAACTTTAAATACATCGACAAGGCAAGGAAAAATAAGATCAAATATACAAAAAGGTCTCTATCTTTCAACCCTTTGGCATTTCATATTAATAATTTCCTTGCTTAAAGTGATATTTTATACTCCTGTGCACTGATTATCATAGCTCTCTGAATTAAAACTAAACTACAATTACCTTTCTAGAATGTCCAGTAGTATAAGAATTAATTGCTCCTTTTGCACTTCCATGAAGATGGTTCTTCATCCTGTAACTTTTTAAATTTTGGACCAAGAAAGAACCACCAACCAAATCCAATAAAAACACAAATAATTGACTCCACATAGTAACCATCCAGTGCCGTAACACATGAGCCACCAAGTTTTTTGCAAAGCTGTAAAAAAAAAATTATAATAAATATTCTACAATTTCAAAATGGAAGTATCCAGCAATTACCATGTTTCTACTTTATAATTTAAAGGATTAATCAAAATATATTTTTCTTAAAACATTTCAATATTTCACTTAATTCAAATGGCAAAATATGTTAATATATGTTAATCTCTCTAATGCCACTAACAGGATTAAAAATAATTTTTAGCTCTTGATGTAAACAAGATGCAGCTCTTCATATTGAAAATGTGAAGAAATTTCTAATGAATGTACTATAGAAGAGGACAATGTTACTTTGAAATAATGTATCAAACCACTCACCATTTGGTTTTAGTTACAATTGTTATATGAATAGCCAATGGAAGTTCCCCTTTTCCAACATTATAAAACTTAGCTATTAGTTATGCATTTATACGGTGCCTACTGTGTAGGACAGTGATTCCTCAAGGAGGGGGAGAGATTGCCTCTCCATTACTGAGAAGCACCTTTAAAGTCACTTAGTCTTGCTGATTTGAATGTGTTATCACCCCCAGTTATGATGGGAAAGCAAAAATACAGGTAAATTTATACACTAGAAACTATGGACAGTTACGATTTTAAGAAAAGCTATAGTACTTCTAGAGGCAAAATAAGGAAGTTAATACCCTTTCTGTTTTTTGTTTTTATTTTAAAAGACAAGGTCTCCCTCTGTCACCCAAACTGAAGTGCAGTGGCACAATAATAGCTCACTGCAGCCTTGAATCCCTGGGCTCAAGCGATCCTCTTGCCTCAGCCTCCCAAATAGCTGGGATTACAGGCTTGAGCCATCAATCCTGGCTCTAATATCTTACTATTAACATAATGTTATCTAAAATGAAAACACACTTACCTCAACAGAATCAGGTGTTTGACAATTCTGGTTTGATGCTCCTACACACTCTTTCACTGTAAGGGGATCCACCAGCCAAAGAGCTACTGTAGAAGGCCAGTTTCCCCCTAGGTTGGACACAGTATTTAAAAGGGTCATGTATGTTCCTCCAATAAGTGGATCACTAACTTTTGCATTGAAAGCCATTATAGAAACATACATGCTGTACAACGTAACCTACAGGGAAAATGTAAAACATCATATTATATATTGTTCACATATGTATTTATATGGATATACCTATTATACATGTAAACACTCAAAATTTTCAAAGAAATATGAATACAAAATTATATTTTTCTCCTATATATATACAAGAAAAATAACATTCCAAAATTTATGTGACAAACTGAAGAGAAAAACCTCCTAAAGTGGCAAAAGTGCTTAAGAGGCAAAAATTAACTCTCCATTTAGGAAAATGCATACAAACCATGTTTCCAAAATAGTATTCCTTTGAATACTGTTCCATGGGGTGTTCATACAAAAAGGAGTTCCAAAGTCAATTAAGACTGAGTGATGTTAGGTCATACAAAATTTAAAAGGTTCCTTTCACTGCAGGCCTTCTGAAAATATTTAGGATATAAACTCCTTGAGGGCAGGAATTTTGGCATGATTTATTCAGTTATATTTCAATACTCAGAATGGTTTCTGGCAAGGAATAGGTGTTCACTTAGTATTTGTTGAAGGAACGATTAGGTGCTACTTATAGAGGAGTTATGTCATGCATCCTTTCTCAATTTACTTAGCCTTGTACCTTTTTTTCCCAAAAAGCATCTGGTTGTCTGAGTTTCACTGATTACACGTTGGGAAATTCTCAAATAAAATCCAAAGCCAAACAAGTAATTTTTGGACTATAACATCATACAGACAGACAGTAAAGCATTGACTAAGCTAAAGCGCTTCTTTAACTTCAATTATATGCCTAGTATTAACCAAACATATGCAAAACAGAAAAAAAATATCTGATAGCCTGATCTCAATGATTTTATAAACATACAGTTTAGTCAGACATGATCCACTATAGAATTCTCTGAGGTTACCAGGAAATCATATTTTCAGGTTTCAGTTAAAAACTAAGTAAAAGTTAGTAAATATAACTTTCAAAGGGTTTAGAGTATGTTGGCCAGAAAAATCCAAAGTGACTCTGAGATATGCATTAGCACTAATTATAGTCGAGTCTCAAAGGTTACTGCTGGGTCTCTGCCATTTACTTGAGAACAAAAAACCTCATTCTGCAAGAGCAGCTTAGGTGAGGCTAGAGTAAAGAAGGAATTACTTCTTCTAGAGATTATAACCTTATTTAACAAAGAAAGAAAAAGCAGCTTAACACACAGCTTTCAAAATCAGAGAACGTCATAATTTTAATACGGAAGTTAAGCCAGAAACCTGGGACCTCTAATCCCGTAGTCATCATTATTTCTCAGTACTTTCAGAAAGAAAAGATTTATGACTTGAAGAAACAAAGAACCCAAATCTAGGAATAAACTGAGGGATGCTTAGTAAGAGTAGAATTAGCTGGCTTTGGAATCAATTCTGAAATGTAGCAAATACTTGTTGAATGAATTTTAAAAAATGAACAAATGAGTAAGGAGCTCTCCTTTTCAGAGAAAAAGAACAGAACTCATTAAATCAAAAACCATAAGGTTTAAAGTTCACCATCAAATAATTTCCTCAGTGTCAGATTCATGCTTACATCCTAAAATTTATTAACATTATTTTAAGACAACTATAGAAAATTTTCCTCTTTATTTCACGCAAAATAGTTTACTTCCTGAGAAAACCATAGCAAGCTTACCTGATGTAACGCATAACTCAGCAGCACTAAGATATAGTAATATATAGGGTATCCCCCTTGATGTTCTACTTTAGGAGTCCACCAAACAAGTAGGGCATATTCTAATCCAAGCAATAACCTGTAGGAAAAAAAAGGAACGTTGAGTTGACTTCCCTTTTAGGTTAAGCAACAACCAAAACAGAAATCTGTGTGCCTACCATATGAAAGAAACCTGTATCTAAAGCCTGTTAGGAGGTTAAAAAGAGATAAAAGTACATACAAATGATATTGAAATTAAAGATGCTTTTCAAGACTTTTTTCATATATACTCTACACTCAGATATTAGTGATACTGATGAATGTTCCTCATTTTAATCTTTCTCATTTAGTAAGGTTTTATTTCATTTTTACCTGTAGGGCATGGCTTTGTAAAATATGTTTAGTGGCTGGGGACCTGCAGTGTATTTGCTGATAATCAGAGGCAATATTATCTGCAAAGGAACCATTGGAACTGCCAATAAGGCTAAATGTTCTTTGGGTACTCCCTCTTCTACCAATTTCAGTCCTGTTACTGCATCTGCTGCTGAAAAACCAATCTGCAATATAAAAACAAAACAGTATTTTAATTTGTGACTTATGAAATATTTTCCTTCAGGCACATGTTAAGTTCCTCAAATTCCTCAATTTCATTATTGACCTATGACAGTTACAAGTATTATATTATTACAGTTGGTATAACAATCAAGTTACAGAAGGTCCTCTTTGCCCTATGATTTACTAACAATATTTAGTGAAAACAACTGAAAATTCAGTACTTGTAGGAAATGTAGATGGCTCTAAGTACAACAAAATTTCCATTTCAAAAAAATCCAATCTGTTATAATAAACAGTGTCAAAAATCCAAACCTACTGATTTGTATGGTTTAAGTTTAAAAGACCTTAAGTTTTCAATTAACCCCAAATATAATAAGCATTGTTAAAATGAAGCATCATTGCCACATGTATGTACAAATTACTCTCAAATATTTCAGAAGATATATGTTATAGTTATATTTATATATATATATATATATATATATATATATATATATATAGAAAGAACAAATCTACAGAATAAAGAAAGTGAAGCTAAATGGTAACAATTAGAGAATCTGGATAAAGGACATAAAGGAGTTCTTTCTACTAATAAATCTGCAAAACGTGTGAAATTGTATCACAAAATTTTTTAAAAGAAATTATGAATAGTACATACTTTAACTTCTCAGAATGGAGCCAAAGAGCAAATTTCACCACAAAAAAATTAAAGGTCAAATATGTTTCACTTAAGTCTGAAAAAGAATTTCACTTACATTTTATCCATTCTCTTTGTAAAAATGAGATATGCAAACTGACTTCATAATTTACTCTGTCTTAAAAGTTACATAGTAGGAGATATTTGTAATATACATATCTAAGAAAACAATCCAGAATATATAAAAAACAAAAATTTTACAAATTTAAAGAAAAGGGCAACTCTGGATATTCAAATGGCCAATAAATATATGAAAAGATGCTGAATTTCTTTCATCTTCAGCAAAATTCAATTATAACCATAATAAGATGCCATTACACACTCATCAGAAAGGCTAAAATTAAAACAATATATGTGTTTTCAAAGGATGTGAAGTAATTAGAACCCTACTATTGTTGGTAGTAGGGAAAACTGGAAAACAACCACTTTAGAAAACTGTTTGGCAGTATATAGTAAGCATTTCCTATGACTCAGCCATTCTACTCCTATGTATTTACCCATCAGAAATGTGCACCTGTGTTCACCAAAAATCATGTACGTGAATGTTCACAGAAATACTATTCAGGCCGGGCATGGTGGCTCACGCCTGTAATCCTAGCACTCTGGGAGGCCGAGGCGGGTGGATCCCTCAAGGTCAGGAGTTCGAGACCAACCTGAGCAAGAGCGAGACCCCATCTCTACTAAAAATAGAAAGAAATTATCTGGACGACTAAAAATATACATATAGAAAAAATTAGCCGGGCATGGCAGCACATGCCTGTAGTCCCAGCTACTTGGGAGGCTGAGGCAGGAGGATCGCTTGAGCCCAGGAGTTTGAGGTTGCTGTGAGCTAGGCTGACGCCACAGCACTCTAGCCAGGGCAACAGAGCCAGACTCTGTCTCAAAAAAAAAAAAAAAAAGGAAATACTATTCAATAATAACTCTAAACAATCTGTTCCTAGAATGGATGAATTGTGGTATGTTTGTAAAATGGAATATTATACATCAGCGAGATGAACTATTGCTTGCTGTAGAAAATAACATGGGTAAATCACACAAATATAATGTGGAGTGAAAAGAGTCCATGCATCAAACATAAGAATACATATTATAGGCCAGGCACAGTGGCTCATGCCTATAATCCCAACACTTTGGGAAGCCGAAGTGGGAGGATCACTTGAGGCTAGGAGTTTGGGCAACATAGCAATGTCTTGTCTCTACAAAAAAATAAAAAATAAAAATTTAGCCAGGTATGGTGTGCTCCTGTAGTCCCAATGACTCTGGGAGGCTGAGGTGGGAAGATTGCTTGAACCCAGGAGTTGAAGGTTACAGTGAGCTATGATCATGCCACTGCATTCCAGCCTGGGTGACAGATATTGTCTCTAAAAAAAAAAATATATATTTATATACTTAATACACACACACACACACACACACACACACACATATGTACTCCATTTATATACAACTCAAAACCAAGGAAAATTAATCTATACTATTAAAAGTTAAGAGAGATGTCTGTTTGGGGAAGTTTAAAAGGAGAACACAGGATCATATACTTTGTAATTGAAGCACTTCCTTACACATTGCTGGAGACAGTATAAATTAGGATAACTTTTTGAAAAGCAATTCAGTAATCATATTCATTAATTCACTCATTCACTCACTAATTGCCCATTTAAGAATCTATTGGAAGGAAATATTCAGAACATCAAAGAAAGACTTATCACTAGTGCATCCTTTTAATTAAAAAACATAAGCAAATTAAATATACCATAACAACAAAATGACTAAGTAGATTATGGCAAATTTATACACTATGACTATATTATGTAGCTATTAAAAAGTATGCTTTCAAATATTATTTAATACTATAGAAATATGTTTGGGATAATAAAACAAAAAAGATAAAAAATTATATACAGTATGATCCAATTCTATTTTTAAAGTATATGTGTAAATAAATGAAATATGTATATACACACATACATATATAGGGAAAAAGGGGGGGCTTGAAGAAATATAGCAAAAATTCTAATAATGTTTATTTCTAAATGATATAATTAGAAAATATTATGTTCCTTGAAATTTTCAACGTTTTCTGAACTTTCCCTTCCTATTATTAAGAGGTGGAAAAGCTGATTATATAAAATGAAAACCATGAGGCTATTATATTTCCTTGAGAACTGTCAGAAGAGAACTATAAACTCTTTATATAGATAGATTTAAATGTATAAAATGAAAATTCTATAAGATTCTAGATTTTAGGAATATTAACTCCAACACTAGCAATAGCTCACTGTAACAAAATATATTTAGCTTTATTCTAGCATAAAACATTTTAAAAATGTTTTAGAACTATAAATTAGGACATCTTAATACAGAATAATATTCAACAGTAATCCCCATTTATCTTATGGTATAATTTTCCTTTCGGTATTTAAAAAAATAATTTGATGGATTTTTAAAGAGACTTCTAATACTCATATACTTCCATATCTATGTAAACCACATTCTAAGAAAATGATTTTATTACCCCAACATTAAATATATACTCATTAAAATAGTAGAGAGCTATTGGTTTTTCAAGGTATTCATTTCCATTCTAAGCATTAATGTCATTAACTCAATAAAAGTTCATTTATTAGCAGGTCTTCAAATTGACATAATTCTTTTCAAGAATAAGCTTACTTTAAAATTTTATTTGGTATCATCATACCTTTTCAAATACATTAATGAACAGAAAATATTGTTTTCCATTGTTAAATTCTAATGTTAGTGGAAAGGAACCTATGGTATGAAAAGGCATTGAAAGTATAACATGATATTGGGACTTACTTATAACAAAATGGTAAATTTGATTTATAAATCTCTTACCTTTGCAGTTAGAATCAGAAGGCAAAATGTCAGAACTGCTGGCATTTTTACAATTGCAAAAAGCAACTTATAAGTATCTGTGATCCCTTGTGTTTCTTCTTTTACTACTGATATTTCTTTGTTTTCTTTTTTCAGGAGAGCAACTAATGTTGTTGTTATTAAAAATATAGTTCCCCAGAAAAAAAGGAAATCTGAAATTAAGAATGATTTAAATCTATAATTAACTTTTGAAATGACATAACTTCATTGATACTAAATAATTCTGTATACAATTCTCAACTAAAATCTATTTTTTAAAAAATCAGTAGTTAGATGCCTCTTTATTATGTTCAAGGCAGTGTACCAGGCACAGCAGATGAACAATCTTGACTCTTAAACATACAGAGATCCAAAATAGACAGTGATACTTTCAACATGAAAAGGCATTGAAAGTATTACATGCTTTTTCATACTGACACTTAATAAGGGGAAAAAAAGGGTTATGGACATTTAGTGCACAATTAAGTTGAATGAAACAAAAGCCTATTGTGTCATTTTATTCAAGGAAGGTGCTAGGGGCAGGAGATGATTTTCATACCCCAGATCTATAAATTATACTTCTTACATACCCAAGTCATTTCAGTTCTTTATTAAATTATGACAATTTAGACAACAGATGATTATTTACATTAGATTTTCCACTTTGTATTTTTAAACTTTCTAATGTTTTTAATCGGTTTAAGGATAACCTTCTCTTTTCACTATTGTGATACAGAAGCAATTTGCTCATCTTTGTAGCTGCAGAATGGGGATACATGAAGAGTATTGCCTGGGTTGTTTCAGTGAAAGATAACTGGGCCATTAGCTATTACCTTGAACAAATTTAGTGGAAGGACTGAATTGTTCTGGAAGATTCTGCTATCTGCTAAACAGCTAAAAAATAACAGTAATAACAGAGGCACCATTTACTGAGGGCACACTATGTGCCATAAATGTGCTAAGCATTTTACATGTATCATCTTTTTTACTAAAACAACTCCATAGATAAAGTTATCACTAGCCCCAATTTATATTAATAGATGAAAAACTGAGGCTTAGAGAAGTTGCCCATGATTATATTCTAAGTCAGTAGTAGAATGGTGATTTGATGCCTTATAAGTACAACTAATTTCAAACCCTGTATCTCACTAACCACCCTGAGAACTGCATTTTAGTTTGCCACTACAAAAACTTATTGAATAACACTATATCAGTTTCTTCATCTGTAAAATAAGAGAACTTGGCTAGAAAATCCTAAAGAAACTTTCTAGTGCTAGCATTTCAGAACTGTACTCAGTTTGAGATATGTTTACTTTTTACTCTATTGCTTATGTACCATAAGTAACTGTTCAAGGATCCTAGTCCTCTTTTCAAAAACAGGAGCATTCTCCCATCGGTGTTGTTCCTTAGACTGAATCTTGCTCCTGCTTGCTATGCCAGCTAAAGATGATCACTACAGCTTGAACCTTATTTACGATGGAGGCATACAGCATTATTTGTCACCTTAGTATTTAAATGCTCCTTTCTTATATGTTATGTCGTTTGATTCTCATAGCAAACATGTTAAACAGGCAAAGCAGGTGTTACTTCTATGCACAGATGAAACGAAATCAGAATACTTAAATCTTTGCGAAAGGTAAAACTTTAAGAGGCAAAGGCAGAACTTGAATCTCAATCTCCTAAATAGCAGTCTTATACTTTTCCATTATTTCACACTGTTTACATATTTTAAAAAAATTAATGTTGAAATAATCTGCTAGAATTGCCTAGTCTCTAAAAGCCTAACCAAAAACCAAGGCTCTGCTATTCAAATTATGCAAATCAAAGAAGCTAAAAGTTTTAAACACACGTGGAAAATTTTATTCTGGTATGAATTCTTTCCTCTACCATGGGAAATTTCTAATTAATGTTAGATATCCGAAGAGAAACATGAAACATACTTAAACATAAAAATATCCATTTTAAAATACATATATAAAAGTCTAGGTTGGGTGTGGTGGCTCGCATAAAAATATCCATTTTAAAATACATATATAAAAGTCTAGGTTGGGCATGGTGGCTCGCGCCTGTAATCCTAGCAGTCTGGGAGGCCGAGGCAGGTGGATTGCTCAAGGTCAGGAGTTCGAGACCAGCCTGAACAAGAGCGAGACCCCCGTCTCTACTAAAAATAGTAAGAAATTATCTGGACAACTAAAAATATATATATATAAAAAATTAGCTGGGCATGGTGGCACATGCCTGTAGTCCCAGCTACTCGGGGGGCTGAGGCAGGAGGATTGCTTGAGCCCAGGAGTCTGAGGTTGCTGTGAGCTAGGCAGACACCACAGCACTCTACCCTGGGCAACACAGTGAGACTCTGTCTCAAAAAAAAAAAGCAAAGATAAAAGTCTATGATTAAACTTGATCAAAGTAACACCATAAGATTTCTAGCATTTTGTAATCTGGTTCAAAAGGAATGAATAACATTTAACATTATTCTCATAAGTGAGGCTAACGTCCTTATTTTCTCAAATTATAGTCTTTAAGAATACACTAAAAATGAAAGTAGAAGGCTGCTTGTAATTATTAAAGCACAATGATTCTTTCACTGATAAATTTCCATAGTAAAGGCTAATAATTGGCCTCTAAATGAATCTCAATAAATTAGAAGTGAAATTCAGAATAAGATATATGCCAAATAAAGTCAAAAAATTTTAAGTTTATAGTGTGTTTTGTAAATTGACTTTCCACACAAAAGCGTTTCCACAGTTCTTTACTTGACAAAGAAAGCATACAGTATCATTTCTTCCTTGCTTTGTGTTTAAAAAGAAAAAAGGTTTTAATATCTTCCTTCTGGGCTTGGGCCTCTAGCTTTTAATATTTAATTCCCTGTGAATCTACTAGCCCCAGTATTTCTCCATTTATTACTAGGGCCCCCACATTTGAAAATAAGTTCAAATTTGCTCCATTTGTCTATATTGCTATGTAAGATCCACCAGATTTAACAACTTGTTCTAGTCAAGACAAAAAGGGAGCTAAAGTCAAGGATTTTATATCATACACTTTGACTGGTAGGGATTAACTTTTAAGGTAATGGATTAGGTTTTTAAAAAGATTTTAAAATAAGTTTTACTTTTAAATGATCATGCAGTAAAATTGAATTTTTTTTGGTGTACAGTTGTATGAATTTTAACACATGCATAAATTTCATACCACCATTACCATAATTAAGATACAGAACAGTTCCATCACCCCCCAAAACTTTCTCTTGCTATCCACTTATATTCACCTACCTTCTCCCTACCTACAACTAGTAGCAACTACAGATCTGTTCTCCATCCATACAGTTTTGTATCATATATGTATGTTTTAAGATGGGGTTATTACCCAGGCTGGAATGCAGTGGCTCTTCACAGGCACCTGATTACAGTGCACTACAGCCTCAATCCTCCTGCCTCGGCCTTACCGAGTAACTGGGACTACAGGCGTGTGACGTTGTGCCTGTTAAAGACATATTTTATGTGATCCTAACAAGTGTTTTTTAAAATTAGGAAATAAAAAAGGAACTTCCAGCTTCTCTTGGATACTCATAAAATCTAACAATCCTGGATCCCGTTGTAGACAATTTATTGGAGTATCAACTCCTTGCCTGAGAAGCATCAATTCCTTGCCTTTGGAGGGGCATGGATTTCTCAGATTATCACTGTCCCCCTCCAATTCCTACAGTTTTGAACCAACTCAGTTGACTTGTTTACATTATCAATCCACCCAATATATTCCATCTCCACTTATCTATAACACTCAAAACAGCGTTAACTACAGAACATATATTAGAATTTAAAAAAAAAAGGCTGGGCACGATGGCTTAGGCCTGTAATCCTAGCACTCTGGAGGCCGCGGCAAGAGGATCACTTGAGGTCAGGAGTTGGAGACCAGCCTGAGCCAGAGCAAGACCTGGTCTCTACTAAAAATAGAAAAATTAGCCAGGCGTGGTGGCGCGACCCTGTAGTCCCCCAGCTACTCAGGAGGCTGAGGCAGGAGGATCGCTTGAGCCCAGGAGTTTGAGGTTGTTGTGAGCTAAGCTGATGCCACGGCACTCTAGCCTGGACAACAGAGCAAAACTCCATATGGGGGCAGGGGAGGGGAGAGCTTCCTTTTAATACTCTGATTTTCTAAACATTGCCTCAGTGTTTAGCTCCTCTTTTATTACCTAAGCAATTGTATTTCTTTCATGTGATTCTTTCTGCACTTTTTAAATTCCTCAAAACCACTGATTATCCTATTATTAAGTTCCAGAAATTACAAGGCTATAAATGTAATATGTGCAGTCATAAAAAGGAGAATGAAAACACAGGTACTCTTTAACTCTCAACTAAAATGTTTGAACCAAAAACAGCAGTCCACTACACATATAAAAAGTTAAATTATAAAGTCAGCTATTTTTAGAATGTCATGGAGAACAAAATTCAAATTCCATACAACAGCTATTCAAAATAACAAGTCAGTCTAAATAAAAATCCAACGGCATAATTTTGATCCATTGGGGATCAGTTGTTGCTAAGAGAGTACAGATAAATTATAATAGCTTTTCTGGAATGATGTTTAATCAATTGCTTTTACATTATACTTGAAAGAAAGCTATAATTTACCTAATTAGCAATTTAGTTTCCATAGCCTCTTAAGTTTTGATTTCTCTGAGACTTTCTCATCTTAAGTAACACATCATCTCATTAATCCTCCTTGGTGATATGAACAGAAGTCCCAGGATAAAATGAAAAGCAGACACATAAAAAGCAACAAGCTGCCCATAGTATGCATTCACAAAGTATTTCTAGGCAGAGAATTATACATAAAGCAGGAGTGGAACCCCAGAACATTCAGAGACAAATCTGCCTAGGTACAAAGCAATTATCTTTCAACCAAATAAGCTGAGGGCAAAGTACCATAACCATCATTTCATCAATAATAGTGGCTCACTAGCAGTTTGAGGAGGTGGACATGGGGTTAGGCATGAGTGAGGATGTATAAGATTCCAGGACATGGGTAGTACAGTTGTGACACCGCCTATCATCACCAACATACCGCTGACATTGGCCCTACTGGGAATTTCCAAGCTAGTATGGAAGCTGAGAGGAAGTTTAGCTGCATAAATTTCAAAACAGAATCACCTAAATTCATCATCACTAACAAATGAAGAGTTCTATTTTATGTCAGATGTTGTTATTACTAATACTGGTCATTTAACTTGTTTCCTAGTTAAGAAAGTTAAAAAAAAAATTTAAAAAGCTCTCAGAAAACTTTGTGTGTTTTATTCATGCAAAAGGGAAATTCAGCAGAACTTATACCCATTTTCTTACGGCCTAAACTTTTAAACTCCTTCCCACAGCAATTAAATATTACTAATTTGGTCCCAACCATTCTTTCAGCACCAGTTCCCAAACCCAGTTCCACAACGGCTACCTCAGGCACTCTGAATACCACAGGCAACATACTGTACCTTTCTGTACTTTCCTGCCCGCGCTCAGTACATTTGCACTTCATGTTGTGCATTACGGTGTGCTATTTCTCCGCCTCATGGAACCATATCATTCAAGAACAAAGTACAATGTTATCTTTAGTGTGAAGAGGGACTCCCACAAGCAGTTAACGGCTGGCAACTCTGAGCTCCCCTAAAATGTTCATCTCCCCTATTCCTTGGGGATGGGACTCTGCCTTATTTATAGGAGGCCCTTAAAATCCTGTCCCTTAGCTGACTCAATAATGTTTGAATGAATTAACTCTGTTCCATTCACTAGAAGGCTAGATGAGGACTCTTGGTATAAGAGCAGGGGTAGAAATGGATCAGAAAGTTTGGAGCTAGAAATCTGAATCCAACAAAAGAGAAAAGGAAAAATGAGAACAAAAGAAAAATATGGGACAGACTTTTAAAAAATGTACATTTATGTCTCAAGCAAGTGCCGATGGATCCCTAGACTCAAGAGTTTTGTTATTTGATGGGTTGCCTCTCCCTGTTCACTGAAGAGTACTGCTCAGTTATGATTGCTCTAATGTCATTGATTCTGGCTTTAAGACACTTCAAAGAAGCCCATTTTAACAAAACAGAAAACTTACCTTCAGTCATCTCCCATAAAATGATTTCCAGTAAATTAAATAATGAACTTCCCTCAAACATCACATACTCTGTCAAAAGGATTCATAAACGTAAAATAAACCTAACAGCATAGTAGTTTAAATATACTACCTGAAAGAGTAACGATTCCCCTGGGTTGAGGCTGAAACCGCAAATATTTGTTACAAAAGTCGGCAGATTCAAGGGCCAAAAACAAAACATTGCCCAAGAAGTAGCCTGCTGTTTGGCCCACCGAATTGCAGGTAGAAGCATAACCCACGTTTTCCCGCGATAACATAGTTAACGCCCAACCATCCACAGCGATGTCCTGAGTGGCAGCCAGGAATTCAAACAAAAAGAATGTCACAGTGAGAGCAACCACATCAGGTGTTCTGCCATCGGTATTCCCGAGCAAAAGATCCACCTGAGTAGACAAATATATCATGAAGAATCCGAGTATATACTGTGTAGGGACAAGCCAAGATTTGCGACGACCAAAGTTCTTAAAGTAAACCGCATCAACCAACGGGGCCCAGAGCAATTTCAGACTGAAGGGCCAAAAGACAAAACTGAAGAAAGCTTGGTCTGTATAGCTAACATTTCTGCTCTGCAAAATGAGTGGGATGCTTCCCGCCAAGCCCAAGGGAATGCCCTGAAGCACGTAAAGAAAGAGCAGTAGCAAAATGCTGCTTAGTTCGGCTCGGCAGCTCCGTGGGGTTTTTGAGAAGTCACCAGTGCCGGTATCCCTCAGAAGAGCTTCTCTGTCCCCTTCCCCGCCCACAAAGTCCGGATGACTGTCATCCCAGCTACCGGGCGGCAGAGGACCGCTCTTCAAATCCAGAGAGTGGTTGAAAGTCCCTGGCCGCCGTTGCCGACTGTTGTCCTTATGGGAGACGGTGGGTGACATATCAGAGATAATGCAGAGCCCCGTCTGTGGGGGACCGGGGCTAAGCGTTTTGGCTTCCTCTAGTCCCAGGTCCAAGGCTGTCGCTCTGGACCAGGGTTTCGGTGGCTCAGGGAGGGGGTCAAGGGGAAGGGCGATAAGGCCACTTCTTACTGCAGCCCAAAGTGCTGAAGCCGGGAGCCAGTCCCCTGGTTGGAGGCCCAGGCGATACCTGGGTAGGTGCCCCTTGTAGCGGCGTCAAGGAGCCTGAAGGAGCCCCCCGGGCAGCCGTGCCGGGCTCGAAGCTGGAGGTGGGGGCCGTGGTGCTGAGGTCGAAATCGGCTCCCAGCCACAGAGACCGATCGGCCCACCTCCCCAACCACCTCCAGCTCTCGCCGCTACCAATGCGGCAGAGAACACTTTCTTCACAGGACTCCAGAGGTACCGGATAACTTCCTGCCCCGCGCTTCAGGAAGTGGTCCCAGTCTCAAATAGATCCCTTCCCCGCCTCCATAGCAAGCCAATCAGGACAGGCTCCCGAGGCCGAGTTCGGAAACAACGCTTGCTGGGAACCTGCAATTCTAGCTGCCGGGACCTTTGGGGAGGCTTAACGCCGGCGCACCGTGCGGCCGGGGCGGGGCGCCCCGCGAACTCTGGCTCTGTGAGCGCATGCGGCCGTCTGGAAAGCGTGGGCCTCTGTCATTCGGCGCGAGCGGCCACGTGACAGCGGGCAGCGCCAGGCTTGCGGTGGTAGTCGAGATACTATTTCGTGCGGCTTCTGAAGCCACAGTGGCTAGATTTGGTGGTTGTGCTGGTGAAGAGCAATGCCCATGCTCTAGACTAGGAATTGTGTGATCCTGCTGCTTTCGTGCGCCGGGTAGAAACGGGAAGAAGAATTGAGATTTACGACGTTTTTGTATCAGGAACCAAGGGCAAGGTGATTTTGTGCCCCCAAAAGGTGCCCCCTAAAATTAAGGCTATTGAGGCAGAAATAATTTGATAAGAGTTTACTGAAAACCAGCTGTAATAATCAACAGAGTTGGGTCTGTTCCGGAGTCTGTCACAGGTGAAAGGTTTTTATAGGAAAATTTAGAAGAAGGAGAGGGGATATCCTTATGCCAGAGTTGCCCTCTTTTCATTGGCGGGTACAAGACAGAAGTTACAATCATTGGCTACAGATTACATCATCCAGGCTAATGATGTCTTTGTGCAATACAATCTGCAGACTTCACGCTTCCGCTGATCTTAAATCCATCTTATTTAGTATCTTCAGGTTGTACATTGATCAGTACATCAACAATTTGAGGAACTTAACATAAGATTCTTTACTCAGAGACAGAATGTCACCATCTGGTAACAAGACCTCCCCAAGGCAGATTAATCTGGAAGTCTGCTTAATGTCAAATGTGACCCGAGGGTTAAGAAAGGGTAGAAAATGGCCTAGCTAACTGGAGAACCGCGTACCTTGTAGTGCCTGTAATATTTATGGAAGGAATGAAATTGCTCAAGAGGTGGTAGGTTTCTCTGCAGTCCTTTTTTTGAATGTGCTGGAAGAAGTTAGGGGAACTTGGTAACCAACTCTAGTTACATTGGCTGGTTGGATAAATTCTAAGACTCATTACATCCCTCTAGTTTTGTGCTTACTGTAAAAGGTCTTGTAAGCCACCGCTCAGCTGGCATCATCATCCTTGATGCATTTTAAGTGGCTCTCCTTTCTTAGGGTTCTTGGCAAAGTATTGTAAACTCTTGGAGCTGGAAATGCTAAGAAATCAGATATAATATTAAAGTGCTGCCCAAGAGACAGGCTTTCCAAGAATTTTATTGAATCCCAGATTGTGTAGTAGTTGTCAGACATCACTGCTAACATATTATAGTGGTAATGTTAACCCATTTTTTCTCCATTTTAAAAACTGCTTTAAAATTTGCCTTAATGATTGTTATTCTGTAGATTGCTCTTACATTTATACTTCCTTCCACAGCTCATTCTACCCATTTCCTCCATAGGAATTTGAGTCTGATTAATTTTTTTTGAACAATAGAAAATGGCAACTGTAAAGTCCTCTAATTTTTGTTAAAGAGAATAGCTTACAGGAAAGAACAGTGTCATTTAAGTAAGACCAATCAGGATGCGAAGAAAAGACCCATGAGTGGCTGTTAGCTTGTTCTGGATTCAAACCTTGCTCTACTAGCAGTTGTGCCTTTGACAAATTGCTTAACCTAAGCCCCAACTTTGATAAATATAAAATAGAGTTCATAGCATTTATTTCAGAGAGTTGTGAGAGTTAAAGGAAGTAACCTATAAAGCCATGCATAGTCAATAAGTGTTTTTCCCCCCCAAAGATGTGAAAATAATGAGTTTGTATTTCTCCTGTTTGATTTTTTTTAACTCTTTATTTTGAAAGAATGATAGATTCACAGGAAATTGAAAATATAGCAGAGTAATGTACCCTTCACCTCACTTTCCCCAGTGGTAACATCTTAAGTAACTGTAGTACAATATCAAAACCAGGAAATTGACATCTATAAAGTATTATTAACTAGACTACAGGTCTTGCTCAGATTTCACCATTTTTTACATGCACTAGTTTGTGCGCTTGTGTGCTATCCTTTTATAGTGTTATCCCTTTATAATTAAACTACACTTCTATAGCTGAATCAACTCCTCCCCCTCCTTATTCTCTGGCAATCACTAATCTGTTCTCCAGGGCTATACTTATGTTATTTCTAAAATGTTATATAAATGGAATCATATAGTATGTAACCTTTGGGATCAGTTTTTTTCACCCAGACTAATGTCCTTGAGATCCATTTAAGATTTTTTTTTTGTGAGACAGAGTCTCACTCTGTTTCCCGGGCTAGAGTGCCGTGGCGTCAGCCTAGCTCACAGCAACCTCAGACTCCTGGGCTTAAGCAATCCTCCTGCCTCAGCCTCCCAGATAGGTGGGCCTACAGGTATGTGCCACCATGCCCAGCTAATTTATATATATATATATATATATATATATATATTTTTTTTTAGTTGTCCAGCTAATTTCTTTCTATTTTTTTAGTAGAGATGGGGTCTCACTCTAGCTCAGGCTGGTCTAGAACTCCTGAGCTCAAAGGATCCGCCTGCCTCAGCTGCCCAGAATGCTAGGATTACAGGCATGAGCCACCACGCCCGGCCCATTTAAGATGTTAATATATCAGTATCAATAGATGTCAATTGTTTGTTCCTTTTTATTCCAGAGTAGTATTACACTGTACAGAGGTCACGTCAGTGTTTTAGATAAGTAATCTCTTTCTCAAATATTGATTTCTCCTTACATAAAATAATGATTCCCCTTTAGTGGTTAAATTATCTTCCTATCAAATGATAAATCTCTGGATCTGTGTAGGCAATATTTACAAGCAATAGGAAAATTTACTGGAGGCAAACATTCTAAAATAATTGTTTCCTTGTTAACCCAATTCAATGTGTATGCTTACTAACCTTAGGGTTAGCATTATTTGTAATGTTAAAGACAAAACTGATCCCTAAGTTTTATTCTCCTAGTTAGGTAGGCCTAAGCTGACTAAGAAATTAAATACAAAACAGTTTCCAAATATTGTTAGATCCAGTTCACCTCGGCCCCAGGAACAGAGAGGCAGAGTCACCGAGGATGCAAATGGCAAAGGAGTTTATTTGCTAGCTCGAGCTAGGGTCCAAGTCCCAGAGCACCAACGCAGTGGCCTCCCTATGGACCAGGACCCCGCCCTGGGGTAA